>VZTM01029721.1:4669-152286 GCA_013400555.1 Jacana jacana | reverse complement strand
CAGCAAGTCAGCCCCCAACCTATACCAGTGTAGGGGGTTATTTCTCTCCAGGTGCAGCACCCTACGTGTGCCCTGGTTGAATATCATCAGGTTCCACTCTGCCCAGCTCTCAGTCCTGCCCCAGTCTTTATATTCTGCCATACTCTGTGCAGCACAAACAGAACGTGAAAAAGCTCCTATTTGATTCTGGTGGTACTATTTTCTGCTTGCTGCTGTTCAGCTGATTGTGTTGGTGATATTGTACCAAATCCTCAGTGACAGAGGAAACATTCTGGTCTATTGCTGGGAAGAAGTAAGAAAATTAAAAGGTCACATAAGTTTTAGCTGTTACTGTAGAGAGCTGCTGGCGAGAGCCATCCATGGTTGGAACTGAGCAGTAGCATTAACAGCCCTGCATATTGGATGGACTTGCTGAGTTTGATATATACCATACTGCAATGATTTTCCAAGATTGAGTAATTTCCAAGCCTCCTAAATTAAACTTGCCCTCTGACACATGGGGAGTTAATATTTTTTCAAAAGAAAGTGAACCACCCAAGTGTGTTCTGCTCAGCCTGACAAAGACAGCCCCTCTCGACTGTTTGATGAGGAGATATTTGTGTAGAGCAAATGGGAAAAGGTTGCTTGGAGGCAAGGTCATTGCCATGTGTTTAATAACAGCGTAACAAAAACAGGAGAGGAAGAAATGTCTGTGGTTGCGATGAAATTGATGACTATCTCAGTCATACGGACTCGAGTTATATTCATGCTACAAAACCTTATAAAAATGTCAGCACAAAACCCTGTTTTGTTGAAGTTTTGGGTAGTGATTTTGTGCTGTATTTAGTGACCTATTGGATCTTGGTTTGGAAATGCTAACAAGGGTGTTGGAAGGGTGTTTGGTTGGCAGGTGAAGAAAGACTGGGGCTTCTGCAACATAAAATGAAATGCCAGTGTGGGCTGTATTCGCTGACAAAGATGTTCTTAGGAGTTTGTGTAGGAAGTTATAGGTCCCTTTTTGTTGTTTTTGCAGGTGGGGGAGGAATAGGGTTTGGCTGCTTCTGTTTCTGCTTTCCCTTGGCATGTATTAAAATGCCACTCTGTGGAATGCATTTCTCTGCACGAGAAAGGAGCTGGGATTTCTCTGCAGGATTTCTCAGCCACCTCCTCACAGAATCACAGAATATCAGGCATTGGAAGGGACCTCAAAAGATCATCCAGTCCAATCCCGCTGCCGGAGCAGGGACACCTAGATCAGATCACTCAGGAACATGTCCAGGCGAGTTTTGAATGTCTCCAGAGAAGGAGACTCCACAACCTCCCTGGGCAGCCCCTGCCAGTGTTCAGTCATTCTCACTGTGAAGAAATTTTTCCTCATATTTAACTGGAATCTCCTATGTTCCAGCTTGCATCCATTGCCTCTTGTCCTATCATTGGATGTTACTGAGAAGAGTCTTGCTCCATCCTCCTGACACTCACCCTTTACATATTTATAAATGTTAATAAGGTCACCCCTCAGTCTCCTCTTCTCCAAGCTAAAGAGACCCAGCTCCCTCAGCCTTTCCTCCTATGGGAGATGCTCCACTCCCTTCATCATCTTGATAGCCCTGCCCTGGACTCTCTCCAGCAGTTCCCTGTCCTTCTGGAACTGAGGGGCCCAGAACTGGACACAGTATTCCAGATGGGGTCTCACCAGTGCAGGGTCTTGAGCCACGTCCTTCTCCCCAAGGGCAATGTGCAGCCTGTCCTGTTGTGGTGCAGAAGAAAATGAGATGATCTACTGGCAAGTGTCTGAATCCATGAATCTACAAAGTTCAACCCAGTACAATTTCCAACTTCTTTTTTTTTTTTTCAGCAATGCTGTTTATTTCAATGTTCCAAACTAACCATTTTACTGACGTGCAAGTACTTTTTTTTTTTTTTTATACTGCTTGAAAGCTAAGCTTCAATAGTTGATGTCTGAGTGAATTGGAATTCTAATTTCTCATTATCTGCTGACAAATGTCCTCAAAAGATGAAACCCTTTGTCCTGGCAACTTCAAGACCCATCTAGTGAGTAGGGGCCAGCAGCTAAAAGGCACACAGTGCCTAGGCAACATGGGTGTGTTGGGGTTTTTGTGAAGGCGTGTTGCTCTTAAGTCTCCTAAATTATTAAATTTGACTGTAACAAAATCTCTTTAAAGAGGCTACATTACGCAGTAGCTGCCTTCTGAATAGCCTAAGAAAATCCTATTGCCTGTCTCTCCTGAATCAAGGAAGATTGGCTTTGTTGTGCAGAGGAGACGTCTGGCTTAGGAAGTGTTGGGAGAAACAGCCGGGTGAGGGAACTGGAGGGAACAATTTTGCTCTTGGTCTTACCAAGGTGTGCCAAGTCACTTGAGATGTCAGTGGAACTTCTTAATGTTTGATAATACAACCTGTGTTGTATAAAATAAAAATGGACAAAATGAAAGCTTTGGGGACAGGTTGGTTGGTTTTGTGGTTTTTGTTGTTGTTTTTGTTCTTTTTTTTTCAACAGAAAACTAGGGTCAAGAGAAAGGATTTTGCCACAGATGATTTCGCAAGAGGTTTCTTGATATTTGGTAATGTTTCTTTGAGCCTCAGCTACTGCAGCGTCCTGTGAGAATCCTTCTTTGATTTCTTAACAAAAGAGCATTACTTGCTCTGGTGTTTAGAGTGAGGAGCTTGTGAAAGCAAAGTGGAAATGCTCCAAAATAAACAGGACCATATTAAGAAACCAAATTGTCTTATATTTTAAAATGGGAGTGGAGAGGGAAGTGGGCATATTTCCTGATCGTTATTATTATTAATTATTTTTTAACATGGGAAGGGAGAGGCTTGGATGCATTGCCCAGAATCTGTTGCTGTCCTTTTCTCCTCTGGTCTCAGCATGTCCTATGGTACCAGTATTCCCCACCAATGTTTCAGTCCTCTAATTGGGCATTATGGAAAGAACAAGAAAGAACAAGAAAACATTAGTGCTCATGGGTACTTAATATGTGTTGTGCTACTGATTTATCTTGTGTTCTCGTGGCTCACTTAATTATGGCATCTTTTTATTTTTCAAGAGTTTACAATAATAAGATATTGACTTTTTTTGTTGTTGTTGTTGGAGGGAAACATTAAGACTGAGTGGCCTTTCAGATATGATAAGTGGTTACCCCTGGGAGAAATGAATCTCTGTGTTCACCAAAGCAGCAAACCAATATATGGATTGTTCTGTATGGATTGCTGTGTCCAGAGGGTCTGGTTGTTGGCCTCTGGTGAAAGAAGAGCACAAGGTAAATGATGTTTTCCCTAGCCCTGAAAGCTCACTAGCTCTCTCTTTGTTGTATGCAAATGAAATATTCAAAACAAGTATCTTAACACCATCAGCTAGGCCTGGGCTGGGAATCCAGTGTGGTTTAGATGTTCATTGTTTTGACTGCCCAAATGTCCTGCAGACCCTTCATCTTGGGCAGAAAGCCAGTCAGGGAAGCCCAGGATTTACCATGCAGATACCCTCTGAGATATTGTGGTGTCAGATCTTCTTGTGTGCATTGGCTTGTTTCTACTGCCTTTAAAATCTAGCAATGCCTTATTTCTGTCACTAGTTCCTGATAGATTGTGGTGACAGTAGGAGGGAACTTTGATTTTTTTTTTATTTTTATTTTTTTTTATTTTTTTTAAAATTACTTTTTAATTACTTCTTTCCCCCCTCCTTCCCCAGCTGCCTACAGAATAGTGCTTGAAGGAAGCAGCTGTCTGTGTGCCCACTTGTGTTGGGCACAAATGTCCCGTTGCAGTGAGCAGACTCTCATAAATGGCTTCCTCTGCTCAGATAAGATGAGGCTTTTGCTCTGACAAGAACATCCTCCAGAGCACTGTTTGCAGAGGAATCAAGCATGGAAAAAAATCCTCTCCTCAGCAGCAGTGGAGAGACTGTGATTTGCAGAGTCCCTGATTAAACAAATTAAGTAATGAAGTTTTAGGGCATGAGGAAACCTGTATTCAAGTGAAAAGCGTGTATGTGCCCTGATGTGCAGGGAAGCTGCTCCAGCATCTTGACTGCTAGTCCTGGGCTTTCTGCTGGCTCAAGTACATTGAAATGAACCATATTGGTGTGGCTTTGTCAGTGAAGGCAATAGCTATTTTTACCTGTAGAGCTAGGGCTGACATAACTCGTTTAGGTGCAGCTGCATTATATAAAAGTGGTTTCTATGGGGCGTAGCTCATTCCACGTTTCCAGCCAGATTGAGCGGTGGTGGTTTAAAGTGCTTGTGTCTCGTAATAGCTGTTGTCATGTTGTGGAGGAGGAGGATGTGCCACTGTAGCTAAGTGATAACACTTCCTGTATGAAATGTATGGATGAGTATGGATGAGTACTCAGTAGCAGCAGAATAACAGCTCATCGGGTCAGTGCGGCAGCTGCTGTTCAGAGCTTTGGGAATAGTTGTAGAATTGTATAGATTTCTTAACTTCTCATTGCTGCTACTTAAGGCAGGACACCTGAGCCATGGGTGAAGAAGCTTATGAAGGATAATAAAGAGGAGAGTGGAGTCAGCAGGAGGGGTGGAAAGATGGAGATTTCTTCGCAGTCAGTTTTGTCTCAATTGCTGTCTTCCAGGGAGTTTTGTTCTTTTTCAGTGAGCAAGCTAGTGAAACCTCAAACCCAAAAGCAGAACTTCCAAAGTGGGGACCAAGATCTGAGTGCAGCACCGTGTCCTGTGCATTTGTGTTTTCCCTACTTGCACATGTTTTAGCAAGAGACTTCCACCATCCCTGAGGTGTTGAGGCTTTCTCATGGAGGTGAGACCCAATTTTCCTGCTACCCAGGCAGGTAATGAGCAGGCGATTGCTTTTCTGTTTTTTCCATTGCTGAGATTAGCGACTGAGAAGTTGACACAGGAAGACATGGACCTGCTGGAACAGGCCCAGAGGCAGGTGGTGAAGATGTTCCGAGGGCTGGAGCCTCTCTGCTGTAAGGAGAGGCTGAGAGAGTTGGAGGGGTTCAGCCTGGAAAAGACAACATACAGCTCCTTCCAGTCCCTAAAGGTGCTACAGTAGAGATGAGGAGGGACTTTTTATCAGAGAGGGGAGTGATAGGATGAGGAGGAACAGTTTTAAAGTGAAAGAGGGGAAATTCAGGTGAGATCTCGGGAAGAAATGCTGTGAGGGTGGTGAGACCCTGGCCCAGGTTGCCCTTTCAAGCAGTTGTAGAGTGATGAGGTCTCCCCTCAGCCTCCTCTTCTGCAAAGTAAACAGTCCCAGCTCCCTCAATCGCTCTCCATAAGATTTATGCTCCAGGCCCTTCCCCAGCTCCGTGTCCCTCCTCTGCACTCGCTCCAGCCCCTCCAGATCTCTCTTGTGCTGAGGTGCCCAGCACTGGACACAAGACTCAAGGGGTGGCCTTCCCAGTGCTGAGCACAGGGGGACAATCATCTCCCTACGTCTGCTGGTCACACCATTTCTGATACAAGCCAGGATGTGACAGTTACTTCCAGTGGGCTCATATGCAAGCTGTTGTGAGTTCTTTAAAGGTTCCTGGATGGAAATCATCCTGCCTTATCTGTGGAAATCTGCTTTTTTACTAGGAAGGAGGAACAGGTACAATCTTAGCATGGAACTGGGTTGCAGTGGAAGGTTGGCTTGTTCTAAACCACTGAAAATTTTAAGAGCTTGATGATCTGGAATGTTTGGTGGGAGTACACTCGTCCAAGGTTGTAAAATATGATTTAGGTGTCACTTAAATGCTTTACATGTTTTAATTAACTAGCTTTGCAAATCTTTTCTTACCCATTTGTTGCAGGTACTTAATTGAAACTGTAAAGTATCACCTGTTTTGATCACTTTTTGGCAAGGACAATTTTGTTCCTGGGCTTGTAAATCTCCTATTTGGTGTGTTTTTGGCAAGGCCAGGCTGAGAGAAGGTGGGGATGAAGCTCCTTTCTGGGCTCAAGCAGGGTGCTCGGTGCAGAGGGAAGGTGTGGGAGCACCCTGCGTGTCGGGGGAGTTCTTCTCAGTGTTCTCTTCTACTGCATTATTGCTCCTTGTCTCTTCCTGGAGGCAGGAGGGCATATCTGCAGATGTGGAAACTGGTGCCTGGTCCAACAACTTCTGTGCGGGCCAGATTGTACCCTGCTCACGTGCTCATACAACAGTATTGGACCATGGCCAGGCTGCCTTAGGGAACATCTTGAAAGATTGATTAGTCTGAAGGCACTGCCTTCAGGAAATACTGAATTCAGCTCCTGAGACGTGTGATCATGCAGTAGAGAGTTTCCATGGGCGTTCCTGGGCCAGCGTGAGCTCTCTCTAATGCTGCTTGCGGGCACCAGGGGTCTGTGTAGTGATGGATAACACGGCTTTCCTGCTGAGAGCTGGCCGCCCAGCCGAGGCACCACGCTGTGGCAGTGCTGTCACACAGGCCTGGTTTGCCCATGTCCCTGCAGACAGGAGGATCTCTCATCTTTGCCACTGCAGCATGGTGCACAGCAAGGCTTTCAGCTCTACAGGGAGCCTGGCAGCATCTCCAGGCCTGGCAGGGCAGAGGAGGCAGCTAGGAACAGGGTGCAAGAAGGGCACTCCCTGGGTCCCTTCATCAGAGGGGACAACAGGATAAATTTGGGTGAAAAGTAGATGAATTTAGGATGCTGCCATGGAGCATAGGCAACATATTTTTAAACCAAAAAAGAGTTATTGAGGCAGATGCTCAGGTGTTCTGGCACGGGCAGTTCTTTGCAACTAAACATGCCGACCATGATGTTGTGATTTATCGTGATGTTCCCACTGGAAGATGCTAGCAATTGCCACTCTGAAACCTTTGAAGCAGTGGCTAAATGAGAATTTTGTCTTTGCTGCTTGTTTCAGCAGTGGTGAGGAAATTGTAAATTAATTGTTGGTCTCAAAAATTGTTTCCTTAAGCCACAGCCAGCACTTATCCTTATCCTCCCTTCCCCTCAAATTTGAAACACGTATGGAACATATGTGTGTGTGTAGCATGTGTGAAATACTGCAGTTAGAGCTTGTGAATTGAGGAAAATTGATTTGGCAAGGGTTTCTTAATCACCTCTGGTTTTCACTTTTTACAGCTAAAGACTTCAAATATGTTTTGTATGTTTTAAGTAAATAATTGGCATTTGATGCTTGTTCAGTGAGGATACTTGTTAAGGATCTTGAAGGATGATATTTTTTTTCCTTATTTTCTTTACTTAGGAAAGAGTCCTTTAGTTTTCCTCTTCTTGCCTTCCCCCAGAGAATTTGCAGCTTGATCATGTTGAGGTCAACAGGCTGTGTGAAACTCCAGACTTTTAAGTTAGTCACAACTTTAAGTTCTCTGTTAAGTATTGTCATGGCAGTTCCTAGCCAAGAAGACTGCCTCGCCTTCAGTGCTTAGGCTTTTATAATTCTGCTCAGGCTTTTATAATTCTGATTATAACGTGTCAAGGAACATGAGGAAACTTGCATGTATATGGCATACATTGAACCTCTTTGCTGCTGTACTGCCCGCTGGGAACTTGTTGTATGGAACAGGGAGCGCCATTGTTGTGGGCCTTATTCTTCTTTCCCTTTCATAATTTACCCTTTTGAGTCAGCTTCTAGGCTGTCCTAACTTGGGCTCTGCCTGACAGACTGTATCAAACAAACGTGTAGGTTATAGGCTCAGAAATGGTCGAATGCACAGAACAAATGTGTTAAGAGAAAGGAAAAGTGGGGCCTGAAACTCCAGACTACTCTGTTGGAGCCTTTCTTTCCAACCCACGCTCAATGTGAATGTAAAAATAGAGTAGTTTAGGTGTGGAAGCAGAAATGGTGATAGATTGGCACTTGCTTCACGGCTTTGCATGCTATTTATTTGTTTCCTTTTTACAAAAGCTTTGACAGTAATTGGAAGAGGTTTTGCCGTGGTGCTCTGGTTATCCTGCCCTGGGGTGATAAATGACAAGTTATTCTCTTATAACCAATAGTCCTGTCAGCTGGAGCTTGCTGTGGGTTTGGGTTTTTTTGGGGGGGTTGTTGTTTTGTCTAAGACGCATACCAAGTTGTAAGCAGCAGAGGAATTTATTTCAGAGTTTGACTATTTCTTAAAAATCCAAGAAAACTCATCTAGCATTTCCCATATGGTTGGCATGTTATCTTTTATCTCAGCTACCTGGTAGCATTTGTCATGCCTGCAGTATGTGATTCATGTGATTGCAGTCTCAAGGGGCTTGGTAGGTGAAAATTTCCAGAAGCACAAGTATTTTTCTGCCATATCCCTATGGTTGGAGACTGGTCTTAATGCAGAGAATTCCATACTGAGTGCTGCTGTTCTATAACGTGTGCTGGAGCTGAGTCTGAGGTGCTGGCAGGTCAGGTTATGCTGTAGCTTTGCTGTGGTAGCTTCTATGCCAGAAGGGAGACATCAGTGCTCTGAAATCATAGAATCCTACAATGGTCCAGGCCAGAAGGGGCCTCTAGGGTCATTTAGTCCAACCTCCCTGCAGTCAGCAGTGACACCCCCAACTAGATCAGGTTGCTCAGGGCCTCCTCCGGCCTCCCCTTGAAGATCTCTAGGGAAGGAGCCTCAACCACCTCCCTGGGCAACCTGTCCCAGTGTCCCACCACCCTCAGAGTAAAGAACCTATTCCTCATATCCAATCTACATCTACTCTTCTCCAGCTTGAAGCCATTGCCCCTTGTCCTGTCCCTGCAGGCCTTTGTAAACAGACCCTCCCCAGCCTTCCTGTAGCCCCTTCAGGTACTGGAAGAGCTGCTCTGAGGTCTCCCTGGAGCCTTCTCTTCTACAGGCTGAACAACCCCAGCTCCCTCAGCCTGTCCTCGTAGCAAAGATGCAATATTTACCAGTAGCCTGTGTGGTGTGATACCACCTATGTATTTTTGTCTCCTGGACTTCCAAGAGCAGTGAAATGATGATGGCACTAAAGCTCCTGACGGTTCTTTGGTTCTAAAAATGCAGTTGAGTTGCACAAACTTGTGATTTTCCAGGTAGTGTGTTATTTTTATATAGATATATATATATTTAAGCTCCATCTTGCTGAAACTGTGACCATGAGGCAAAAATGATAGGCATAAGTTGGGAAAAGTCCATCTTGACATCTTTGGTAAGCATTTAAATTCCCTACTGCTTCTATTACAACCTGCAAGGAGGTCTGATGCAGCTCAAATAATACTGTCCTGGCTCAGGACCTAATGAGACATTTCTGTCCTGCTGTGTGCTTCAGGAACTTACTGTTGAACTTACTGCTGCTCTCCTGGAAGCTGGGAATGCCAGAAGGGAATTTGGAAGAGTTAATCAGCTGTAGCATGCAAGCTGCTTTGAGATCATCTGACAAAATGCCTCTGTGAAAACTCGGATTTGGTGTTTGGCATGTTGCAGTGTGGTCATGTCTTCCCTTTCTTGCTCCTGGGTGGATGACTGCTGATTTCAGTGTCTTTTCTCTGGGAGTGTGTCTCTGTGGTATCTTTTTTTCACTTGCTTGCAAAGCCACCTCTAGCCAGCTTCCTAAAACACTTGGGGCTGAGAAATGCATTTCTTTTTCCCATCAGAAACAAGCATCTTCCTATTAACAGTGTGCTTTTCTTTGAAAAACAAGCCTGAATTTAGGTCATGCCTTTACCTCTTCAACTCTGTGCATCATTGCAAAGGCTTGTTTGTTTTTGGCTTTTCTTTTACACAACTGCAGTGATTGAAAGACACCTTGATCTATTTCTCTGTAGATGATGAGTCAACCAAGATGGCTGCTCTTCTCACCTATGTGACTACTACACCTGGGCTAGATATTTGCATTTGATGAGAAAACAGGGGCTGAATTTGTAGGGGTTAATCTGTTTCTTGCCATTTTAAACAGTCAGGCAGCATGTTCTTTCCTGCAAAGGGCAAAGGTGGGTTGTATAACCCACAGCCTCGCCGGCTTGTGCTCCTTTTTAGCATCTAAATAAGGTAGGTGAGCACATCTGGGAATTAGCAGTTACTGCAGGGAGCACGCTTACTGTTTCAGAAAGAAATCTTGACTGTTTATACTGAGTCACACTTTGTGTAATGGTTGTAGATAAGGAAGAAATAAACAAAGCTGGCAGAAAATCACAGGGTCAGCACTGCATTTATTGTTTGTTCTCTTCTCCCACGTGGACTGATAATGAGTGTTTCTGCCTCATATAGTCCTGTGGTTGATAGATATATGTGGGAGTGCATGGATGCATCTACTATCCCTGCTTGAATAGACTTCACTTCTGTTTATTTTTTGTTATTTTATGGTCTTTCTTTTTAAAAACTAATATTAAGGAGAAAATATTTTAATTAGGCAGCTGAGTAGCTCGAAGAGCACAAGATGGACTGCAACATTCTCCTCCACCCATAATAAAAAGCTCTAGTGTGGCTGTCAGCTGTCTGTAACTATTCTCATACATTTGCCTTTCAGAGATTGTGCATATGGGGGCCTGACAACTTTCACTTCTGAACTGGACTGGAGTTTGGTAGCTGGGATTTAATGGGTCTTCTGCTATTTTTGTCTGTTTGTGAAGTGTTGATAATACTTGGCTCGCTCATAAGGGCTGTCATGAACGCAGTGGGCTTGATTTAGGACTGAGAAAATGCTGAGAATCCTCTATGATATTCTTGGGAACAGGGTGTTCTGGCAGCCTCCAATATTGCCAAATGCTTGTAAGAAAATTAAAAAAATTCAGTGATGCTGGGGCAGGCAGGAGGGAAAGGGACAGAACAGGGCAGTTGGTGAGCTCCAGGCCTGTTTGGTGCTGGTCTGTGAGGTGATGGCAGAACATGCAACTGGTCCCATGTCGTGTCTAAGAGACACATTGTGGACGTCTTAAGCGTAAACGACGGACTGTGAGAAATTATGGGGATTGCGGGTGTTGTAATGCGAAAGACTTAAACTACCTGGGGTGGCTTGGCTTCCTCTCAGGTGTTCCACATGTAGTCTCGCACGGTGAAAGTCCTGGTGGGGAGGTGGGAATTGGTTGGTTGTGTAAGGTCAGTGCCTCTGTTGAACAGGTCCCAGCTGCTTCTGAGGAAGGAATTCAGGTACGTGACGTCTGTGTTGGGAAAGTTTTCTTTTAATACTGTTTCTTTTTTCTGCTGCTCAGCAAGGAGAGGGCTGGTGTCCTGGAGCGCAAGCTTGTGAATTGCTGCTTTTTATCTTTTTTTTTAAATGTGTATGAATGAGAACACCTTGCACACTTGTGTTCATGTAACTTTCTTGCACATGTGTATTTCCTTGTGTGCATGCACACGCACAGGAGAACCTCTGTTTCCCAGAACAGAAAATGGGTAGATTTTGTGACTATTTTATTTCTAAAGGACTTTTTTGGGTGAGTAGTACTGTCACCGGAGCACCACCAAACGGTCAGGGTGTGTGTTTTCTGAAGTGGGAATGGGCAATGGGAAGAGCCATTTTCTGGGAGATGGCTTGACAAATCCTCTGAGCAGCCATGCTTTGTTTTTGAGGCTATTTTCATAAAAAACACTGAATGTCTGGGCTCTCAAGAATCAGGCTCGTGTGATGTGTTGGGATGGACAAGTAAGATGGCTTGTGGTAGCAGGAAACTCTGACTAGCCCTCTAAAGCAGGTGGGAGCCAGGAGATGAACATTCACTTACAAATTCATAGGTGCTCACACCTCTGGGTGAACATGAAGTAGAATGGGTCTACTTTGTGCTGCATTGTAGCCATTTATTTGAGAAGATAATCAAGGAAAGTGAACTGCAGAGAGGGAGTTGTTCATTTGTGACCTCAAGGAAATGGTTCCTAGAGATCTGACTCGCTTTCGGTCTTTCCTTGCTTTTGCAAAGTGCTTAGCCTTAGCCCCTCTTCTATTAGATGATAAAGCAAGTGATACCTGGTGAAGCTCCTCCAGGTCATGAAGGCAATTCCTCTTTGAGTGTTTAAAATCCTTTTTGAGGTTCTTCCCAGAAGCTATTCTATGGGGAGCAGTTACATGCCCTACCAGCCAGTGGGCTGACATTTCTCAACCCCACAGATGAACTTCTGGCTGAAAAGCCATTGCTGAAGACTGTTAATTTCCAAGGTGATGTGGTCCTGGTTGCTAGATTGTTTTCTCTGAGTATGCTTACTCATTAATCAGTCTTCGGATGACATCCAGGACCCTTTGCCACATTCTGATAAATGCTGGGAGTGAGGTGTGATGGTTGCACCTCTTTCTAAAGAAGAAACTTAGTGCCCCTCCTGTTCTGGTTTGAACTTGCTGAGATGAGATGGGATCAGAGGGAGCAGTGTGAAGTGCAGTTTCCTACTGGGTTTACCCTTGGACTGTGATTGAAGAACTGGGTTTTAGGTTTGGTTCTTTCTGCCCCTCTTTTATTCTGGCTGACTCTGCTGATGTCAGTTCCTCTCCCTGTGCTTTAACTTTGACTATTTAACTGTGCGGTTTGCTCTGGAAAAATAGGCTGTGTGAGAGTGACATGTTAATACATAGCTCTAGGAATAGAAGAGTCACTGACTCTGTGATGAATACGATAACCTTCAACTATAGCACAGCATAGTATTGGGCACCAAGGACCTTGTGATTATTAGTGTCACGTTTGCTCACTGACTGAGATGTTCTTAAGCCAAATTCTGTTTCTATCAGCAAGTGAATCTTTTATTTTATTTTTATTCTTTCAAATGAGAAAAGTTGTTTACTCCCAGCTTAGTACTAAATTATCATCGGGTTAAAAGACAATTGGGAAACACAGGATTTCGTTGAGTGCAGCAATAACAATGTTTTAATTACATGAAACTCAAACCATATTTTCTCTTTGCTTGAATCTGAAGTATGGGCTGGAGGCATGAAAGCTGTGTGTGACAAAATTACTAAAGAGCAATCGCCCCAGCCAGGATTGCCGGGTGATGGGGTGTTTTGACTTCCTCATTTATCATGCATGGACAGGAATGCCTGGTAGATTTTTTTGCTCTCTTTTAAAATAATTTTCAAGCTTAGTGCTTACTGAGGGCTGCGTCCCATGCAGGATCTGTTCTGTCAGTCCAACATTTGAGCCTCAGGTGTCCAGATCTTCTGATCCTTTGGATGGCTTTGATTTCTTTCTGGTTCTCTTTCTCATTGACTTGCAGTGCTCTCACCCACTACTGGCTGGTACCCTTGCCGAACAGGTCCTTATCACTGTTGCCTCTGGTCCTCTGTTTGCCTCTTGATGGAAATCAGTAGTCCTGAGATTCTACTGGGGTGGCTTAACAGGACCCTTCTCTGTGCTTTGCACCCGCTTGCAGTATGAATGTTTTTGTAATTGTCAAAGAAAAGACAGAGCCTTGAGGTCTGTGACCCTGTTAGAGCCTTTCAGAATTAATTGTGGCCTTTCATCTACTCCAAGGGTCCTCTTTGTAACTGCACTGAAGTGACTTTCCATAACATTTGGTACATACATGCAGACATGCCATAATTTGCTCTGCAAGACACAGCCTCCCCATAATTACAAGGAATATGTAAGCTCGACTGCCTTGAGTATGGCATTGGGGTGCTCTCTCTCATTAAATCAACTTAGATATTTTGCTGTAGTCTCGTTGGTTCCCTGCTCCATTTTCTTCCTCGAGTAAAGAAGAGAATTTCTGTTTGTAAGTGAAAGTTCACTCTTTTTGGATAGTTCTCTTCATTTGCCATACTGGTGCAAACTGGAGGTGAACTTATGTAAATGTGTGACACAAATACAAGTGCTGGAATTATCTGGTGGGGGACCTGTGTTTAGTGTCCTATCCCTCCCTGGAGTGTATTGTATAGGAAACACAGACCTTTTTGAGCTCCCGAGGTGTCCTCTTTGACTGCCTACAGCTTTCAATCATCNAAAGTGCGTGGAAAGCTCGTGGACAATACCCCTCTCCCTATCCGAAATGTAGTGCTTAGCGAATGAGGACCTGTAACTGTAGAACGACTGTGTGTGCTTCCTGGTGTGCTTCCTGACTGGAGAGTATTGCCTTCTGATTGGAGGAGATGCCTTCTGAGGGGAGAGCCTTCTGATTAAAGTTGAAGCTGATCTACCAATCATATTGATTGCGTCTGGCTCGACTGCTCCTGGCCGTGGCACTTAGCACTTTCAGGAGATCCAGGGATTTCTTCTCTTCCCTCACTTTGAATTCTTCAGTAAACAGTTCCCCAAAAATGCTCCAGTAGAAGCATGGGTACTATATGGCCTCCTGCTACTTGTTTTCCAGGTTGCTGTAGACTCGGTGCGTATCTGGAGGCCAGGTTGGGTATCACCAGACTGCAGTTTCTCTCGAGACCTCTTGGATTTTGATTTCAGTGGTGTCTTTGATAAAGAGTTTTACAAATCCTGCTCAGTTGTTTTGTGTGGGGTGGGTTCAGTTGCAATGAGTAGTTAAAAATGGCAGCCCTTGCTTTCTTTGGGTGAGATTAACCCTTGATGTAATTCCCAATGATTTTTTGCTATATATCTACTTTCAATTTCCATCTGCGCGATGGCAGCTACAGGCAACATTTTTTCTCTATATGTGGGTAGAATTTGCTCTATAGCTCCATGTTGCTAGAAAAGTTTTCCCTTGAAATCCTCTAAACTATTTGCACTAATCCTCATTAGTGTATTCTGTGCATTTCTGTCATTTGATTTTGTCTATTGCTGCATTTTTCTTGTACCTAAGAGCCTCAAAATATGAATTTTGGAATCAAAAAGGACTTGTAAGAGCATTGCGGATTACTGTTGGTTTTCTAGTGGCTACTGTTTTCAGTGCTGTGTTAACAGAGAGGCTTAATGAGAAAGTTTGACTCCAGGGCAAGGCAGAGTGCTGCTCTGAACAGTAGTTTCCATCTAGGGTTCCTTTGAAACGAAGCATTTGCTAACCTGCCAGCTTTTATTTTTGTTTATTTGTACCTACTGCATTCATCAGGGTGCTGTAAAGGGTACAGTCACACAAAGGGCTGCCGAAAGACTTTTGGAGACAGAATGTGATGCACTCAGAGCAGCTACTAAAGCATGTTTTGGATATTAATGCTTAAATCTAGAAACAGCAGCATCTCTCCACTCCCCTTTGACCTTCTCTTTTAAGCACGTGCACTTGCCCAATAGCCAACACTCCTGCTCCTACAGAGTGACTCTATCAAGGTCTAGAGAACGTTTTCTAACAGAGCAATGTACGTGTTGGTGAGGACATGCAATATCTCTAAAGTGGCGTTGCCTGGATGCTGTGTGTGGCTGATTGCTTCAGGGGGTGTTTGCACTACCAACACCTTCCCTAGAGAGTGCAGACTTTCACGTCTCCTCTCCCCTTTCTCTTTCAGGGCCAGGCCTGTGTGCTTCTCCGGAGGGTTCTGCTAATTCCTGAGATGAAGCTCTTCATGACAGAGCAGGAGTGGGAGGAATTGATCAGAAAAAGCATCAGCCAAGTGACAGAGGTAACAACCTTCAACAGGTTCAATGTATAGATAGCACCTAATGGGTGCTACTTTTACCAGTGCGCTCCTTCTCCAAGCGGGAGTCTGCAGCTGGGCTGGGCTGGGCTTCACTTCACTCCTCTTAGAGGGGTTGTGTCTGCTTGCCCCAGGTTCTGAGCAGTGTCCACCAGGATTACAGTATTCTCGTGGCACCGTTGTTTAGATGTATTTTCACAGAGGGCAAGAGATATGGCTGGTACAGCTCGGCAGTGCCTGTGCGTGGATCCAAGAGACAGAGCTCAAGTTTTAGGGAATATGCTCATGCAGATGAATTTTAAAGTGGTTTAAAAAAATAAGTTTTGAGCTGAAAAGTATTGTGAACATTTATTTAATTTCCTAAAATGTAATGGAAGCTCAATATTGGCATAAACCTGTGGGCCAAAGAGACAGAGCTGAGGTGCACTGGACTTCTGACTCCTGGTGCATTGCAGATTCTGCACCAAACTCCGTTGCTAATATTGTTTACTGGGGAAACTTAAAATACATTGGAAAATAATATGGGCAGAAAGAATAGTGACAGAAATGGCAGGGCACCTGATTCAGAGGGAAGTGCAGGTTGTACCTGAAGACAGTTTTTGGGTGCAGCTGTTACGTGGGAAGTGACCTGTGGGACAGGAGGCTGCAGAAGCAAATGCTATTCAATTGTATTGTTGTGGATTGACAAGGGGGGAACCAAGCAACCAAATTAGTGTTATGGTGTGGTAACTAAACTTGATGAATGGGAGATTTCAGTCTTGGTGTTCCTATGTAACTGTAGAATTGACTTCTTTCTAAGTGTAGCTTTCATTCTTTACTTACTTCTTTAAATGCTGGTTACGTGGTAATTTAGGCCCTCCTGTCATTTACCATATTGGAATAGAATAATTAGCCCCGTTTTCCTTTGTTAAGGAGGGGTGAAATCTAAGCAAGTTTAAATCAAGGAATCGGAGATGCTGTTTATAATTCTTGAGGAAGCAGGTAATCTTGGGTTTCGTTAAATAGCTTTTATTTAACGGTTATGTCAGGAATCCAATGGGTGGAGTTAGGTATGATTTTATTTTCCAGCTACATAAAACAGGCTGCTTCTTCCAGCCCAGTCAGCTCCATGTTTCTGTCTGGCAGCTGGATACCTGCAGGACTGAATGATTCACAAACATCTATGCTGCCTTTACGTTGTTCTTGTTAGGGAAAGTTTAGCAACTTACAGCCCATCCAGTATTTTAATGAGCTTTGCAACCAAAGCTTCCTCGGTGCCTCTTGTTTCTGCGGTCATCTGTGTTTAAAGAAGAAGTCCTGAGAAATATCGTCAGTTTGTTTGGGTTGTCCAAAGCATATCCTTTGGGTAGGAGGCCTCCCATACTATTAACTGAAAGTGGCATGTAGGTGCTAGTTCTCTTTTTGGCCTGAAAAAGCCCTGACATAACATTTTTACGGAGTGCTCTGTTGGTGGATGTGTATGTGTTGGTTTTGTGTTTTTTCCTCCTGCTCCCCCCTTGCCCTAACTCAGTGCTGGTGTGGCTCCTTGGACTTGGTGCCACTGCACGGTTTTAAATATTGCTGTAATTAGGGGGAATTCTATGACCTCATATTCCATGTAACAGTTTTGATTCATAGCCAAAGGCTGATACTTGTGCTGCAAAACTTTCTAAAGCCGCAAAAGGTATTCTGTGTCTTTTTGGTGGCTCAGGAACACTCACTTATCTGAGTTAACGCTGTGAAAACGTGCAGTGGCTCTATAGTGAGCTATATTCATATCATGACTGATCTCTTTTGGAGATGGTAAAATCCTTTGTAGCAGAACTTAGAGCAAATTTAGAATCTGGAGAAAGTATGTATTTGTCAAAGAGAGCAATCCACCATTGAAACAACTTGCTGAAGGCTTCATTAGCTCAAGTCTTTAGGTGGAGATTTTGTGCTTGACTGAAAGGACCTGCAGCTGCAGACCGGGTGGGAGTTACGGGCTTGATACTGAAATTATGGAGTGAGTTTGCTTGGACTGTGTTAGGCAAGAGCTTGGGCTAAACTATAGCCCTTTCTGTCCCTGATATTCCCATGTGGCTCTGATTACCCAGAGGGGAGGGAGGGCATTTGCAGAACCGAGAGTTTCTCCTGCAACTCTGTCATGTCCCTTTTTGTCCGAGACTTGCTTCTGTGGGCCATTCCAGGTCATGATTCTGGTAGGTGGGCATATAAGTAGGTAGATGTTGGCATGTGAGTGCTTACATATGGGATCCTTGACTAAGAGCAGTAGTTCATGAGGTTGTGGAAAATGATGAAGTTGAAAGGTCTGCATTTGCTGTCACTGGCCACTCCTGCCACCATCCCTCACAAATAGCTGTTTTAAGAGGAATAAATGATAATGCAGAATTTACCTTTCTTTGACCCAGGGAGAAGTCTGAAATAACCTGGGAGGGCCTACTCTTTAGCTGCCTATACTGATGTGCACCTGGAATTCAAGCAGCAGTATCGTTGACAGGGAAGCTGTCACCTGAGGGCTTTCCTCTCTGTTTCCTTGGTCAAATTTCATAGAATCATAGATTGGTTTGAGTTTGAAGGGACCTTAAAGATCATTGAGTTCCAACCCACCTGCCCTGGGCAGGGACATCTCTGACCAGACCAAGTTGCTCAGAGCCCCCTCCAACCTGGCCTTGAACCCAGGGTTGTGGAATCTACAACTTCTCTGGGCAACTTGGGCCAGGGTCTCACCACACACACACCAAAGAGTTTCTTCCTGAGATCTCATCTAAATCTCCCCTCTTTTGTTGTAAAACTGTCCCCCCTTGATTTGCAGGTGTGGAGCTGGTACCTCTAGAAGTGCAGGGTTGTTACTGGAGGAGTAAGGCTGTGAGAGAGGGTAGGATGTACTTTCCTGATGTCTGCTGCCTTGTCCTGTCTTGCCTTAGTGAATGCATTGCACACCTGCAGCTCTCTTGGTGGAGAGCAGGGAGCCTGGGATGGTTTTAGGCAGTGAGATGTGCTGGAACTGGGAAAAAAGCAATGTGAGAAAACTACGACCTCAGATATCATTGAATTATGCCTGCAAAACTAAGAGGAAGAATCAACGACCAGGAACTTTAAATGAAGAGACAGCTGCCTGAAATAGCAGCTCTGGCTGCTGCGAGGCAATGTCTCTCCAGCTTACATAAGCTAACTTGACCTTATTTGTTCCCAAAACGTTTAAGCATGCTTATAAAACATGTATCACAGTCATGAAGGATTCATATTTGCCATCTCCTTAGTGTTAGCGAGGGAAGTCTTGACATCCCAGCAGGAACTTTAGAGTTGACTTGTTCTTCTGAGGGCCCTGCTTGCTGTGGGTGCTCTTGGCTTGCTCTGCTGGGTCACCTGGGCGGAAAGCCTTGTCCACAGACCTATGGACTGCCAAGGTAAGGAAGCACAGAAATAGCTCTGGCATGGTTTTGGCTTCCCAAATCCTAAATACTTACTTTACACTAAGCAGAACCTTGCTACAGTTGTTCAAATTCATTCTAATGTTGGGAGTTTACACAACTCAGTTGTGTTTACAGTATAAAGAAATGGAGTTGCTTCATGTTGTAAATGAGAAGGCTTACCTGAGATGCCAGAGCATCTGATAGAGACTTCTTCCTCATCGAGAGCTTTGTTCTTTTATCAGTAGGTCTCAAAGCGCTTTACAGAGGAAATTCAAACCAGTGAATTGTTGATGTAATGAAGGAAGTATTTTGCAGAAACCCAAGATCTTATGTCTTTAGTTTACTAAAGTTGTTCACCCTGTTTTACAGATGACACAGTGGGCTGGGAGCTGAGCCAAGAACCAAACTTGGGTCTCCTGAGATATCCTGGAGACCCCCTTGGTGCATGGACAATCTGACGGTTTCTTAAACTTGGCTTCAGAACAGCCCCTTGTGTTGGATAGCAATCTCTGTCCCTGAGTGATCTCAGGAGGATGTGGGTTTGGAGTTCAGGCTGCCTGGAGTCATGCAGTGAGGCCAGTGGCAGAACCTGAGAGGGCCAAGCTTCCCTGTTTCATGCAGGGAACCGTAGCCTGGTTTGGGTGAGGGGTCTCTGGGGGGCTGCTGGGGTTCACACACTGTCCTTTTCACTCTATCGAGCTCCTCTTAATTTGATCCGTCAGGTCTCCCAGTTGTCATTGTGGGCACATTTGGGTGTTTGTTCCCCTTGTTTGATACATTTCTGTTTTCTTCCTGATAGGTTACAAAATTGCTGTCTTGGCTTCAGAGTGATCTTGAACCTGGGCCAATTTTTTAGTAAGTCATTGACAGATTTGGGGCAGGAAGCTCTGGGATCTGAATACATGGTTTCATTACCTTTTTTTGTAATCCCTTTCCCAGGAACTGGCTTGCTCTTCTGAACTGAGGTGCTTTGTGTAACTCCTGACTTCCTTACCTCTGAAACTCTGAGTTACTATGTGAAAATAAGGGGAAGTGGGCAAGGATTTTGAGGACTATTCCAGAAAAAGTATATTTTCACGGCTGAGCAACTTGCAAACAAAAGAGCCCTCAGAAAACCTGTGAAAAAACTGCTTTCTCTGGCTTGTGTGCAGCAGTTTCCTGATGGTTTCCTTTGCCTGTCTTCTGCAGGCAGTCTGTCATAGGCAGGGCCCAACTTTACTACTGTTTTTTCCTTTGCTTGTTTTGCCAATGCCATATCCTGCATAAGGGACAGGCAGAGCAGATAGTGCCCCAGGTTGGCTGTTTGAAGCCAAAATGGGTTCAAAGCGGCTTGGAATGTAAAAATACTCACAGAATCCGATACCTGACTTCAAGGCAAGACTTCCAGTCCCCAGAACTGGAGACTTTCAGATAAATATGCACATAATCCTAACAAAATGCCTGTGATGCCTCCTTCCACATAGGTTTTTACTTAGACTTGGGCTGGGCAGGCAACTGTGTTTCTGTAGGAAGGTGCAAATGTAGACAGACAGGGGGTTACATGGCTGTGCATACATGATGGTACAGAAAACCCCAGACCTCTTTTCCGAGACTCAGATTGTTTGAAAGTTATTGTATGCTCTCTGAAGATTTTTATTTTATGGCATCAGAGGGTTTTGCTGCTACTGTGTTGTTCAACTAGAGATTTAGAATAGCTAGCTGGAGCCACTCAGAATATGAGGGGGAGAGAGGGATATACTGTAGAGCTTTCCGGTGTAGACATGCCCTTCATTTCTGAATGGCATCACATTTGATTATTGGTGTCTTTATTTGTAGGGGGATAAATTATTAACAGTGACTTCATCAAATCTCTAAAAAAGCCATTCTTCAATTTTTTTTCTTGAAGATTGCCTGAACTTTTATCTGTCCATCTTTATAAATTCTTAATTCATTGCCCTTTCTCAGCCTCTTAGCTTGTAAAATGAGGCCAGTAGTGATTTAACTGATATCTTTGATGACGTGCTTTCAGAGTACTGGATGTCTCTGTGGAGCGTTCATTCTCCTCTGTTCCCTCAGCTGTCCTGCCTGGTTTTTCCCTCCTGCCTGGTTTTTCCCTTCCCTACTGTTTGTAGATAAAAGGTTAAGATCTTTATACTTGGGAAAGCGTTGATGCTTTCTGTGAGAATGGCTTCTGGATTTTTGGGCTCCTCCCTTTAATAAAAGCCAAAATAAACATTGCAAAAAATGCCCTTTAGTTGTACCCTTCAGCACATGGGTCTGCTTAATCCCTTACCGTCCCTCTCTCGATCACAGACAAGGAGAAGCTTGGTGTTCCCTTCTTTTGTGAGCATTTCTTGTCAACTTGTTTCTGCTAGAGATGCAAGGAAAATGATTTTGAGCATTTATACTTTCAGTCTTCAGAAACTTAGTGAGAGATAATGGAGGGAGGAAGAATTCTCAGTTCTTTCTTTCCTCCTTTCAGTGTTCTTGGCTGCGGCGCTGTTCAGGTGGGTGGTGTGAGAACCTCTCCTCAGGTTCCCTGTGTGTGTGGAGTTGGAAATGGGTCTGGCTCTGGATAGATGGAAACTGGTGTGAAGTGTCATACTTTATCCTCCTCCCTTCTTTGCCTTCCATTGCTTACTCTTAAGTTCTAGCTTGGCTTCTCCTATTGCCAAGTGGTGATTGTCACAGAAGGAGTCATAGAATTGCCTTGGTTGGAAGGGACCTTTAAGATCATCAAGTCCAACTATCAACACTGCCAAAACCAAGTATTTGGGGGTGGCTTGTCTGGGTTTTGGGGAGCTCTGAGGTGACTGTTGGCTCTGTTACTGTCTGCCTGACTCAGTCGTGCTACTTGACCTCTCTGAACCTCTGTAAAGTGGAGGGAATGATGCTGGATTACCACTTACCTCTTGGGAGAAATGTGAGCGTAATTACAGGTGAGGTGAGGGTGCTTACGTTGGATAATAACAGGAGCTATAAGCATACAGAAGACTAAAATACTTCACTTGGTTGTCAGTTTGTTATTAGCCTTAAAGTAGCAGAGGAAGGCTCTGCCCCTCCCAAACCTCTGAGCTTAGTGTATGTGGCCATGGGAAGCCTTGTGCTCTGGCTCAGGTAATGGGCACTCTTTTGCAGGGTTCCCAACTTGCTGGGGCTCCTCTGGGTGTGACTGCCACAGCGACCTGAACCACAAGAGCAGCAAAAAGCCAGGTTTTGTCTTTGCTGTGAGGCCCTGTGTGCAGCGTGGAGCAAGGGCAAAGCCTTAGCTTTTGCAGTCAGTGTGAAACCGGTCAGCACACTGTCCAACTATCTCGTTAGTGCTATCTTAGTGCTATCTCGTCGTGACTGTGGACACTCAGAGGGGTGCAAATTTTGCTGAGCTGTTTGCTGCTGGAGAAGAGAGTTCACCATAGCAACCTTGGGCTGTGCCAGGGGGTGGAAGGTCCTGGAGGGTGGGTGGAGGTATGTGTTTTGCAGGAGGCACTTGGCACTGCATTCAACCACGAATCTGCACGTTTATCCATCAGCATCAGGTCTGTTACAGGGGAGGAGGAGGGAAGGATGGGGATAATGCAGCGTGTGAAAGAATGCAGGTTGGCCAGGCTTCTCCAGCTCAGGGAGCAGTGATGGATCTGTAAGGCTGATCACACAGAGGGGAAGGGCTGTTTGTTTTGAACAATGAAACAGGCCGAAGGACGTGCTGGGAATGCATGAATATGAAGTGGTGTTCAAACTTCCAGCCAGGCAATGTGCTCGACTGTTGGCAGCAGAAAGCTCCTCTGTGCTCTTGAGATATTGCTGTGTCTTTTAAGTCTGGGCTAAACGTGTCTGCTACTGTAGTACCTGTGGCAGGGGAAGAGGCAGAGGCAGGCTGAGATTGCAGATGGGTGTGAATGTGGAGACTTCCAGAAACATTGTCTGGCTCCATGTAACGGCGTTTTACCATCTCCCCTGCAGGAAAAGCCATGCAGTGGCTGGGAAGCTCTAGACACACATGCACTGCTTTTTGTTGTATTGCAAGTTTAGGTGAAGCCTTGGATTTAGATTAAAATCCTACCTGGGCAGCTGAGGCATAGAGCTGTGTGGTTAACTAGCTGCCAACCCTCTGTCTTACTTGTATGACTGAATTACTGCAGATATTCACCTGCTGTGCTCTAAAAAATTTGTTTCATACTTTGTGAAGATGAATGAAATGCTATGAGGTGCAATAAGAGAGGGAAGTAAGGCTGGATCCTGCAGTAGCTGGGATCACCTCCATGTGTGATGTAGGAATTAGGAATATAAGAAAAAACACTGATTGATAAGATGCTGAGGATGTTCTCCTTGCAGAAGTCCTAGAAGTAGAGAGCTTTGGATCCAGGAGTCCCACCCACCCAAACCAGCCAGTCTTTTGGGAGCAGCATGTTTGGGAGCAGCTAACATGCTGCTAGACATGCTTTCTAGGCAAGGATATAGAGATATAGAGAGCACTGTCAGTAAATTTGCAGATGACACCAAATAAGGTGAGAGTGTTGATCTGTATGAGGGCAGGGAATCTCTGCAGAGGGACCTGGACAGATTGGATCGATGGGCCAACGTTAATGGCATGGGCTTCAACAAGGCCAATTGCCAGGTCCACTTGGGCCACATCAACCCCATGGATGGCTACAGGCTTGGGGAAGTTTGGCTGGAGCTGCCTGGCAGAAAAGGACCTGGGGGTGCTGGTTGACAAGCAGCTGGATATGAGCCAGCAGCGTGCCCAGGTGGCCAAGAGGGTCAATGGCATCCGGGCTTGTATCAGAAATAGTGCGACCAGCAGCAGTAGAGAGGTGATTGTCCCCCTGTACTCAGCACTGGTGAGGCCACCCCTTGAGTCTTGTGTCCAGTTCTGGGCATTCAGCACAAGAGAGATCTGGAGGGGCCGGAGCGAGTGCAGAGGAGGGACACGGAGCTGGGGAAGGGCCTGGAGAATAAATCTTACGGAGAGCGATTGAGGGAGCTGGGACTGTTTAGTTGGAGGAAGAGGAGGCTGAGGGGAGACCTTATCACTCTCTACAACTGCTTGAAAGGACATTGTGGAGAGGTTGGTGCTGGTCTCTTCTCACAGGGAATTGGCAATAGAAGGAGAGGGAATGGCTTCAAGCTGCAGCAGGGTAGGGTTAGGCTGGACATTAGGAAAGAATTCTTCCCATCAGGAGTGGTCAGAGCCTGGAATGGGGTGCCCAGGGAGAGGGTGGAGTCCCCATCCCTGATTGTGTTTCAGAGTTGATGAGATGTGGTGTTGGGGGATCTGGTGTAGGGGAGACCTTTGTAGAGTGGGGCTGATGGTTGGACTGGATGATCCCAAGGGTCTCTTCCAACCTAAATGATGCTATGATAAAGAGACAAAATCATCTCTGCCAGCTGAATCCATGTAGGGTGAGGCAGGAACTGTATTACTGTATTGGCTTGAGATGAGATGGGAGTTCCAGCTGTGAAAACTGCCCCCATATTTTTTTCCTTTTGGAAAATGACCTGCCCAGATCTCCTGACAGCTCAGATGCACAGGCGTGATTAACTGCTGCAGGTAGTGCTGAGCTGTGACTGGAACTGAGATTCCCTGTAGGGGGGGGACTGGCTGTTACTGAAGGAGCTGAGTAAGAGAAGCAGAAAGAAAAAAAAGAAAAAGAAAAGCAACACAATCAGGAAGGCACAGTGTGACTGGATATAAGCAATGTGGTCTCTGCCTGTAGTACTGAGTGCCTGGTTTATGTGACTCTCTGGTCAGCCATGCTTTCAGAGGGCAGGGGAAGGGGGAGCTGGATACCTTTTTGAGCAGCTCATGGCAGAGAATACATGGCACCAAAACAGGTGGTTAAACAAGTTCTTCTGGGTTTTTGCTTAACCCTCCACCACTGACCTGGAGCATTGCTGGGAGCAAAACCACTGCTTTGTTCCTCAGTCTTTAAAATGGAGATACTTGCCAACCCTGTGCAAGTATTTTGCTATCTGATCAGCGTTTGAGGCTCTCCTAAGGATGCTGCAGATGACTCAAATGCTACTTCTCTTTTTAAGGCATGTTTGCCATGTGTTGCAGTTTGCCGTCTGTTACATAATAGCTTTTGCTTTAATTTTATGATTGTGTTTTATACTTTCCCCAGATGAAATCACGGTAGGCCTGTAAAACCACTGACCTACACGATTGGGGTGGCAGTGCTAATTTAATCTTTGATAGCTGTGCGAGGGAGCAGACCAGAGCAATCTGCTCTGCAAACCCATAACGTACAGACAAACGGCCGGTACCTTGTGTTGCAAGAACTTACAGCAAATGCTTGTGAAAGCCGCTTTTGAGGGTTGGACCCAGTTCCTGTTGAGGAGGCTTGGGATTTCATCCCTTGGGAGCAGTTCCCTAAGGCTCACCAGTAGCCCCAGTCCAGAATCATCTTATTTTATATAACCAGAGTGCAGTATGTTTGTGTTGATGTCGCACACGAATGCAAATCCCGTCCAAGCAGATACACTCCCTGCTATGGGAGGAGGAGAGTGAGGCCATGCCTGACAGAAGATACCATCTCGTGGAATGTGTAATGGGGAAGTACTCTGAGACAGCCGGGATGAGATCAGGACAATTAGCGATACTGAGCTGAGCAAGAATTGGACTCAAGTCTTTGAGGAGGTTTTATTGTTTCAACTGTGCCACATAAAGAGGTGCTGGCTTTCGTGCTCTTTGGAGTAAGTTTCTTTTACACCGTTTGTAGCAGAAGGGAAAGGGAAAAGACTTGTATTGAGAAATAGTAAGACTTTGTCTGAATCCAGCTTCCTTAAAGCCAGTCCATTCTGCTTCTGGACTAGGGAAAATTATGCATTTTGTAGGAAGAAATTACCTGCTCCTTCTTTGGCTTCTCCACCCACCCCTTCCCACTTCCTCATTCCTTCCTGTTCTTTGAGAGCTGTTTAAAAGTGACCCATTTCAGTGGGGAGCCATTTGTTTGTAGAGCACCTGTGTTGTACTGGATTACTTCTGGCTGTTTATGCTGGTGGAACTGTGTTTGTGTTTCCAGACTCATGCAAAACACTGTTTTTAATATAGATGCTTAGTCTTGCAGCTCTGATGTTGTTAGACCAGTGATACCTCCCATCTCCAGCTGGGCAAGACACTCGCTTCCTTCTGTAGGTCTGCAGGAATTTGGTTGCACACCCCAAACTAGATGCACATCCCAATTTCCCAAACACTTGAAAAGTGCTTGCAAGCTTCAGAAGATCAGCCCCACAGGTGTTGTTCAGAGCTGTAGAACTTTTCTATTGACTTCAGTGGGATTTGTTCCAAACCCTTCAAAACATCAGGGCAATTCTGGGAAGTAGGGATGGCAGCAAGAACAGGCAGAGTCAAACCAGCGCGATTCAAATGCAGTCATCTGCATCACTCATCCACAGCGAAGAGAAAATGCAATTTATTTTTAACACCTTCTTAATTCCAAAATGCTTGTATATTAAAAAGATGAAACAACAGGTGACTTTACTGTGGCTCCTTCTCACAGACTGCCCTGATTCTTCTGGGCCTGAAGAGCTGACAATCCATAATGGTTTTTTTTCTCTCTGTGAACTTGTACACAACTTAGCAAAATAGGTATTTCAACTTAATAGCCTCTCTGAAGGCTGCTTTTAACCACAAGTAATGACTGTTAGCCTGGCAGTATCTTGTTCTTCAAATTGCAAAGGAAAAAAAAATAATAATATGCAAATCAGGCTGGTTTGTTTTCATAATTGATTTGCTGAATATTATTAATTTATTGTGGCAAGCCTAATAAACAGGGGGCGTGTGCCCCCCTGGGGTGTTACATCCTACATGTGAAGGTTTTGCTTTTCTTTTCTTTCCTTTTTTGTTTTTCTTTTTTCAAATCACACACCCTACACTTGTTTCTCATTTTACCTGAGACTTTAGAGCTGCTGAATTGTGTGACCTTGTAGGTTAATGACAGCTCTGGAACAGAGTTGCAGTGCATCTATCTATATCAGGAGAGAGTAATTAGCAAGTTATTGATAGTCAGATGGAATTGTGGCATGAATTCCAGCCAGCAGAACGTGGTGGCTTTCTAATACAGGGCTTGAGTGGACCATCCAGGTCAGGAAATAACCGCATCTTTATTCTTTAAAAAGGATACTCAGGGTGTGGAGTTTTATACAGATAGTAAATAATTCTACTTGAAGACTGCTGTTCCTGCAGATATGTTATCTGCTCTCCCTGCTTTTTCTGCTGAAAGTGTTCCTTAGACTCTGCCTGGCAATCATTATTTTTCTGTTATGGGCATCATTACTGAAAGAGCTTGCTTTATGTCTGTGCCTGCAAGGATTTTTCATAGAGTCATAGACTGGTTGAGGTTGGAAGGGCCCTTAAAGCCCACCCAGTCCCACCCCCTGCCCTGGGCAGGGACACCTCTCACCAGACTAGGTTGCTCCAAGCCCCATCCAGCCTGGCCTTGAACCCCCCCAGGGATGGGGCAGCCACAGCTTCTATGGGCAACCTGGGCCAGGGTCTCACCACCCTCACACCAAAGAATTTCCTCCTGAGATCTCATCTAAATCTCCCCTCTTTCAGTGTAAAGCCGTTCCCCCCTCGTCCTACGGCTCCCCTCCCTGATCCCTGGTCCCTCCCCTGCTTTCCTGGAGCCCCTTTAGGAACTGGAAGGGGTTCTAAGGTCTCCCCCGGTGCCTTCTCCTCTCCAGACTGAACCCCCTCATCTCTCTTAGCCTGTCCTCACAGCAGAGGGGCTCCAGCCTTCTTATTGCTTTATTTGCCAGCTTTATGCTGATACAGGTAGAGAACAGTTTTACTCAGAGTCCTTAAAATTACTTCCAGTCTGAATGGAGGAAAAGCAATAGATGGTCTGAAGGGAGAGATTGCATCTGCTGGAGAGCTGTGACCTTCCACTGCTGGGTGCAGGTTTGGTGCAGTGACCTACCAGTGACGCGCATTGCTGGAGGCACCGAGGATGCTGAGCCTGGGCTGGACCTGGCCCATTGGCTGAGCTGGTGTGTTCGAACTCCAAGCAAAGAGGGGCTTGGCTCCAGGTGCAGCCTCCTCTAGAGAAATAGGCTGTGATGGGATGTGCCACTGTCTACAATAAGCTTGTCCCTGCAAATCCTATCTCAGTGTAATCCGTGCAAGCCGTGGGGCTTGCTGCGTGCGTCGCGGAGAAATGTAGCGGGGAAGAAAGCTACCACGTAAGCAGAACTGCGAGGACCAGCTGCAGGCAGGGGATCAGTACCCCTGAGCCCCTGGGCCACCTCTTTGATCCAGCTGCCTTTTTATGGCTATTTTCTGCCCTTCTACACTTGTAAATAACACTGGCTTTTATTTGACCTATCTTTGGAGTGATTTTCCTCTAAGCCAGACCTTTCAGTGTCTCAGAGACCCTGCAGCACATAAAGGGAACACAAAGAGATGAAATTTTTCTCTCGGTCGTTTCAGTGAATTTAAGCTTGATTGACAAGCCCTGTTCCAGTGCTGGCAACTGGGATTTCCTTGGCGTAAATGTTAATGGATTTTTGCATTAGCGCTTTATGTGTAAATCCCAGCTTCTGCAGTTGAGTAGCTGTTGTTCCTCAGGTGAGTCTGTTGTCTGGCAGCCTCCTGGCCTTTCCCGGGGGTGGTGGATGGATATTGCCTTTCCTGTTTGTTTTTTTTTTATCCCAGGAGGCAGCAACATGTCTCCAGCTTAGAAACTAGGGAGAGCAGCAGGGTTGTGCCTGTGTGGGATGCTTGCTTTTATTTTGCCCAGTGGTTTCTTAATTAACCTGAGCATCGTCAGCTTCCACTGTGTACCTCTCCTGAGTATTTCCAGAGTTTGGTGGGTTTTGTTTTCCAGAGTTATTTTGGTGTCAAGGCTAATCCAGCCAATCTTTACTCATTTTCTGCTTTCTCCTGAGAAGAGTGATTTGTTTCCCCATTTAACGTGTGTTCCTTCTCCATCTCCCTGCTTGACGTGCAGAGTTTGAAAAGGGTTGGTGACTGTGCACTGAAGGCTGAGAAAGAGAAAGTTGGCAAGACCTTCGAGCTGTTGAACTTCCTCCTCAAAACTGCATCGATGGAGGTGAGTGCATGACCTGATGTGTGGCAAATGGCTCTTCCTCTGAGTACCACCAAGGCCTCTTTTAAATGTCACACTTGGATTTTACCTTGTGACTGCTCCATCGCTACATCCTACCTTATTTCTTACCAAGGGTACCTCTGGAGGGAATGCCTGGTTGGGTCTGAGGACAGAACGGCCCTCACATGCAAAAGAGTCATCCTCATAGCTCTTGTGAGCTGATCTCCAAGAGCTTGTTGAAGAATTCGTGTTGTGTTCCACAAATTCTTGTGGCATTTTCTTTCTTACCAGCAGAAATACAGCCTGTGATACAGTGAGGTTTCTCTGTCCCCTCCACTGAACTCCAGAGATTTTAGTTTCTAGAAACTGAGTGGAGGTGAAGCATTGTTCTGGGGCTTTGTTTTCCCTAATGAAAAACATCTTTTTTGAACGTGTGAATATTTTCCATAGCTGACAAAATCAGTCTCCAGCGTGCTCTTATTTACTGGAGCAAGAGAACAGGCGCAGAAGAATTGCTGAAACCCAATTCCCTACTGATAAGCATGGAGCTCACACGAAAGCCTGTTTCTGTGTGAAGGCCTAATAGGAAAGTGGGTGGAGGAGAGAGATTATTTCCAAAACTTTCGTGGGAGCTGAATAGCCTTTGAGATACCCCTTTCTGTCTGGTTTTACTGAAATTATCCAGTGAGTTACAGAAGCTCTAGAGGCAGCCAGAAGCAGCATGATTGCATCCTATAGAGACCAAAGGGAAAATGCTGCTGCTTTTCTTCGAGAGATACATAGTCATGTGCCTTCTTTCCCCTGCTCCTACCCATGGCCTCAAGAGGAAAGAGGACCAAAGGATATTTCACTCCCTTTTATGCTAGTATAGTTCTAGCTGGTAGACTCATGTCTTTCATGCTGGATACCCAGTTTTCAAGCAAACCCTGTACCTGATGGTGTGGTGCATGATTCATACCAATTTTTGCCCCTGAATTGATGTTGCAAATGGACTCAGAGCAATGGCTTGGAGAATCCAGCAGGATTGATTTTTCCTGTCACAGTCTTATCCCAAGGGTGGCCTGCGCCCTGCTGTGTGAGCGCCACTTCTGCCTGCGCTCTGCACATCATCTGTTTTACTTGCCCCTTTGCAGAACCTGTGTGTGAAGTTGACGGAGTTGGACAAAGTGCTGCTAACTCTGGACTGGCCAGAACGCATTGGGAATTCAGCACGTCTTGACTCTCTCTACTGGAACGTCATGAGCTGGCTGAATCATACGTATGTATGCTTGGCGTTCTGGTTTCTTGGCTTGCCTGGGGGACTGCCTGCCTGTCCTACTTGTCTTCATTGATGTGGGGAAACAGGAAGAGAGAGGAAATCAAGGCACTGAGCTCAGGCTGGAGTTTTGAGTTAAATGAAGCTCCTGGGTTGGTGAGGTTGAAATGCTTGTTGTTTTGTTTCCCCAGAAAGGGGAAAAAGAAGGACAGGGAACTGCTGGAGGGGTACAGCAAAGGGCTACAAAGATGTTGAAGGGCCCGGAGCATCTCCCTTAGGAGGAAAGGCTGAGGGACTTTTGTCTTTTTACTCTGGAGAAGAGAGGATTGAGGGGGGATCTGATCAACACCTATAAATACTGAAAGGGTGGGTGCCAAGAGAATGGAAAGTTGTGCCCAGGGAGAGGATAAGAGGAAATGGCCACAAACTTGAGCATAAGAAGCTCCATCTAAACACAAGGAGGAACTTCTTCACTTTGAGGGTGGCAGAGCCCTGGAACAGGCTGCCCAGAGAGGTGGTGGAGTCTCTTTGTCTGGAGACATTCAAACCCCACCTGGACATGTTCCTGTGCAACCTGCTCTGAGTGTACCTGCTTTGGCAGTGGGGTTGGGCTAGGTGATCTCCAGAGGTCCGTTTCAAATCTGTATCAATCTTTGATTCTGTTTGCTTCTTTGGAACAATGCTAGGCTCATTGTTCCAGGTGTTTTTGTATGTTTAGCATTGGCTCATTATGGGAATGGATTGTAAGGCATGTCTGATAACTGATTGCATCTTGCCAGTAGAAGTATGACAGCTGATCACCCAAGGACAGGGTGCCTGCTTTCAGCGGTCCCAAGGAGCGGCCTGGTTTAAGAGCCATGTCAAAGTTGCAGAGCAATTTCTAGGTTGGGATGAGTCACTAAGCCCTTTGCATGTCACTATGGATTGATTCTGCAAATGTGAGGGAAGGAGTAGCTGTCCTGGGAAGTGACAGAGAGTACGTGCCAGGATCTTGAATCTTTTCTAGTGATTTTTGGACTCCTTAGTGTCTGAATCCCCAACCCGATGCTTGGAGTGGTTGCCATGCAGCTCTGAAAGCTGGGGAGTGTTCAGTGTTTATGTTTTAGTGCTCCTCCGTTAAACGGGGGTTCGATTTAACTGCTTCAGAGTGAAAAACAAAGTGTAGGTTATTTTTCTCCTTTCTATCATTAGCTTGCAATCACAACTTTTGTTTCCCCTTCCTGCTGGCAGTATTTATTGTGACACACAGCATTAGGGAGTGCTGGGGGCTCTTCTAATGACTGGGACCCGTGATCCCAATGTGTGGGTCGCCTGGTCTGTGGTATCTCAGCCCTGCAAGAGCCTCTGAGGGACATGTTTGCTTGTGCCTCATGGTGAGAGGGCTCACAGGCAGGGAGGAGTCATATGAAGCACCTGGAGCTGTTGCTGTGGCTCCTTCTAATGCCTTGAACAGGTTTGCGGGGCAGTGTCCACAGCACAGCTGCTGGTGCTGGCACAAGGGTAAGGCCAAGTTTAGGAGCTGGTAGAAACCAACTGGGAAGGGATTGCTAAGGCAGGAAAGGCTGAGCTTGTGTGTTCTGTCTGAGGAAGGGGCTCAGGGTGCAGCCTGCTGTCACTCTTGGTGCCATCTCACCTAGAGATCTTTGTGCGGGTGAGCTGGAACAAGCCTACAGCAGGTGTGGTCTGTGCACGGGGTCCTGATGGAGGTGTTGAGAGGCAAGTGCTAACATCAGGTTGTCAGGATAGTGTATTTCTACTCTGAAGAGATGCAAGCTGAAAACTTCTCCAAAAAGCTTCACACTGAAAACCAGGCCATGGAACTAGAGCCTTGTTCCTTGTCAGGGCTCTGCTCTGGGGACTGAGCTGGGGCAGAGCAGCGTAGACTGAGTGGTGGTGAAGTTGCCGATGGACTCTTGTCAGAGTAGCAGCAGTGGGATGCTCTCTTGCATGCACACAAAGGCCAACTAGATGAGACAGGAATGGTCTGTTTGGGGTTCTTGTGGGAACACCTCATTGTTAGCACAGTGAAGGCCTTGCTGATGCCATGACTTTGGACAGTGTCTCCGGGACCTTGCATGGGACCATAGGCAGGTGTGCTCAAGAAAGTGGTAAGTACAGCAGTCTGGTCTGTGGAATGGGAGTTCCTCCTCAAGTCTCCATGTGCCTTCTTGAGTCCTGATCTGGCTCCTGCTGTACATTTAACCAGTCGATGTGCAGTCTGAGGACCACCTCCAGGACTAACGCTTGTCCTTGCAGCATGCCTGTGCTTCCTCTACCTTCCTTGTGCTGCTGCCTGTTTGTGGACTAACTGCTCCTGTGCTGTAAACTAAGTTGCTCTTGATTTTTGGTGTCCTGTCTGCAGGAAGCCGAAGAAAGAGAAGACAGCCAATAAGCCTGTGCAGGAAGCAGAACCGCTTAAGCGGAAGAAGAAAGGCTTTTTGCCAGAGACCAAGAAACGCAAGAATCGTAAGAAGGGTATCCAGCTGTCCTCGGTACCACCAGAAGCTGGTGAAGATGGAGAACCAGCAGCCCCAGATGAGCAGGTCTTGGGAACAGAAACCCCCAAGCAGAAGAACGGCTTTGTGTCCGGTAGCAAACACAAGAATCGGAACAGAGTGGTCAAGGAGAATGGGGTGGTAATGGAGGACAGTGGGGAAAAAGCTGATAGTGGAGGAGATGCTGTGGCTAACAAGAAAAAGAAGAAGAAGCAGCAGAATATGAACAGAAAAAGAAAAGGTGTTGCCAGCAATGAAGCCAAGCAGGTTCAAGCTGCAAAGAAAACCAAGTGGAGTGTCAGCCAGGAGACCCAGCAGAAGCTAGGTAAAGCCAACCAGCAGAAGCTAGGTAAAGCCAACCAGCAGAAGCAGGACAAAGCCAGCCAGCAGAAACAAGGCAAAGCCAAGAAGAAAAGAAAAGAGAAAAAAACTCCAGTGCTGCAGGAGTAAATTCCATGGACTTACTCAGGCTTGGCATGGCTAGTGTGGCTCAGAGGACTGTTTTAATATCTTTTATAACTATAGTTTTTATGTCCTTCATGACTTTAAATAAACCTTCCATGATATTGAGCTCTAAAGCTATGGGTCTTACTTGTATGAAAGGTTCAGCTAGAGCACAGGGAGCTTCAGGAGGTCAAATACCCTCCAGGCTGTGGTAGGTGCCCACTGTGTCTTCTCTGGCAGTGCCAAACAGCCTGTGTTTGGGAGCACAGACTCCTGTTTTCACGATTTCCCAAGGCAGAAGGGAGGTTCCAGTTTGGATTTCCTGGGGAGTTGCAGTAGGTGTGCTGGCACTGCTGAGTCCTGTGGTCAAGCCCTGGGGCAGGTTCAGAAGTGGTTACTTCTGCTGTGCCTAGAGGCACATTTCTGTCCTGCCCAGGCCCAGCAGTACTCACAGCTTTTTCAGTCTGGGAGATGCTGACTCTTTAATACCTGGAGTTAAGTGGCCTTGCATATGCATATTCTGGGGTCAGACATATCCAATTTGTCCACTTAGGTGTCATCAGTAACTACCATGATCTGGCTTTCTTGCCTTTTTGCTGCTGAGGGCAGGAGGGGTGATGGCCTCTGTGATAGCGTAAGGGACATCAATAAAAGAACGAAACATTTGAAATGGTTGATTGATTTTCCAGTCTGCCAGGCCAGCAGGCTCTGCGCAGCCATGCACAGCCCCTGCTACCAGCAGGTTTACCGCAGTCGATGAAGGTGACTGCTTGGAATTGGATCTGCTTATTTATCCCCAGGCTCCTGAGGGCCAGAGTGGCATCTTCCCTTTGGAGAGGGCAGGGCCAGGTTCTCTCATGTGTTGGGTGCTTGGTTCTTGTTGAGAGCTGAGTCTCAAAGTTTTTGAAACCCTACTCACATTGTAGTTGCCTCTAAAACTTCTTCCCTTCTTTCCTCATGCCCACCGTTGGTCCTCAAGGCTGGAAGGTTGGTGGCTGGCCATGACTCCTGTCCCAGCACTGGAGGAGCAGATTCCATGGAGGCCCAGGTGCTCTCCTTCCAGCAGAGGAGTTTGGTGCTGGCTCCTGTCAGAAGCAGGAGGCTGCTGGCAGAGTGAGGGGTTCTGGACCAAGGCTGTTCCTGCTGTGCCTTTGGCTCTCGTCCCACACGTGGGTTGGTACCACCAGACATGGATGAGGGCACTGGAAATGTCGTGTTGCTTTTGGAGAGAGTGAGAGAAGAGCTGCAAAGGGCTGTGTTTGCCGGTGGCTATTTATCTGCCTTTGCAATGATTTTTTTTTTTTTTTCTTAAATGGCATGAAACTCCCTGGGAGACAGCTGCTGACAGCAACACAAACATGTTCAATTGTGGACCCCTGGGTAGATGCAGCCTTCTTCTCACTTCCATGTCACAGCAGTGATCCTGCAAGGACTGCTGTGCATCCCAAGGAGCACACTGGCTCCTGTTAGCAGCAGGTGAGGGCTGGAGCTTCGGTGCCCACCTGCTGGCAGGGCTCAACAGAGAATGTCCTTCTTTTCCCTGTCTTTTGTTCTCTGCCTTCACAGCTGGCTGCTGCAGGCACTGGAGGGAGGCAGGACTGAGGAGCACTGTCCTTGCTTTGGAGTACGCAGCCCTTGTGCATCCTGGATGAGGAGGAGTAGGCAAAGCAGTGCTGGACTTTGCAAGTCAAACACTTCTTAGGCAGTGGCGCAATTTGGGGCAGGAGGTGAGGGGGGAGCTCTGCAAGGTTGCCGAAGTCCCTTAGTGTATGAAGGGAAGCTTTTTGCCCACACTTGCTAACTGTTGGCCTCCAACCTCAGCAGGTTTGCAGAAGTCACTGGTCTCCAAGCAGGATGGAGGCTTAGGCTGCAGGTACTTGGCCAGGACAGTGCAGATCAGACCTTCAGTGATGGTGGTGCCTGCATCTCTCTGTGGTCCTCCTACACTTGTCTGAGAATTTAGGGCCAGACACATCTTGCTGAAGCTTTTTTCCTAAGCTGGTGGTTAATCTGAAGGTTTTTGTAGGGTCTTAAGTGGAGTAGCTGCAGTTGGAGCCTGGAGAAGAGCTGGAAGTCCTTGTTCCCAGTCAGGAGGTATTGGCAATTATTATTGCCAGTCTTGTCTCCAAGGACAAGGGTGCCTCTGCTTCAAAGAGGGCTGTTGGTGCTGGGGGTGCTGCCCTGCCTCTGCCATTTAATGCTGAAAGCTGGGTCATTGCCTTGTTAAAACCTCAATCCTAGCTAAGCTGCTCCAGATGTCTCCTGAGTGATGACTTTTTGTATGTTATGCAAATGCAGCACACAAGAGGCCAGCAGGTCAGGGCCGTCCGAGTTTAATGATCCACAGATGCTCTGAAGAGGAGCAGGGGTTTCAGATCTGAGCACTTGTCTTCGCTGAAGATTTATCTCCTCCTTTCTGTGCCTGTAAGTAGGACACCCTGGACTTCATACCACTGCCCCTGCAGAGATAGAGAAGAAAGAGCATGCCGGTGTGGTGGGTGAGAAGGAAAGCGAGCACACAGGTACGAGGGTGTGTTGGGAGTGGGAGGACTGTGTTAAAAGGTCCATTGGGCTGTCTCTTTGGATGTGCAGCAGGGCAGCAGCTTGGCTGTGTGGTGGGAGCTGAGCCTGGTGCTCATGTCTGCAGGGCTGTGAGCAGCCTGGAGCAGGGCCAGGGCCATGTCATGTCAGTTTGGATGATTCCACCTCCCTCTTCTGTGGGAACATGCTCCTGGGCCTGGCAGAGCAGCTTCTGCCTCTGAGAGGCTTTTGGGGTGAAGCCTTGCCTACGAGTGCTACCCCCCTCAGCTGGTGGGGTTTCTGCCCCGTAGAGCATGCTGGATTGTTTTAGGGACCAGTTGAGCTCTCCATCACTTGCAGGCTCAGAGATGCAATTGCAGCCAAGCTGTGGGACAGCAGGAGGTGATTAGGGATAGGTGTCCTTTTCTGTATCTGCTTTTTCTAGCTGCCTCCAATACAGGACTGGTTTTAACTCAGCAGGTGACTGGAGTGAGCTGGGGGAGAGAGCTCTCTCCAGACCCGTCAGGCAGCAAAGGGAACCTTCTGTCTTCAGGGAGCCTTCTGTCTTCAGGGAGCCTGGCGCCCCAGAGCTGGTGAGAGTTCAAGCAGATTGGTTTGTCACCATCATTTTGGGGAAAGAGCCAACAAGGGCAAAGCGTGAGGCCACAGCCACGCCAGCTGTGGGTTCCGACAGAGGGATGGCAACTGGGTAGTGCCAATGCCGAGCTGGAGAGGTTGACTTTGACCTCCACCTCACAGCGTGGAGGCTGCCGAGCTTGTGTGTGCTCAGGCTTCAGCGCTTGCAGAGCAGCTGAGGGGAGAAGGGACAGGAAGCTGCGAGGCATTGTGCGAGCAGAGCTTCAGCAACAACTCTCCTGCCAGCTGAATTACCTGACTGTAGCCTGGCTTTGATGCTGGGTTTATAGAAAGCAGCCACTAATCCACCAAGTCAAATCCTGTTTCGCCGGCACTTGGTTGTGTCTTCAACAATTGCAAAGGTTTCATTTTGCTTGATTTCATGTCCTGTCTGTCTGTCACTGGACCTGGAGGGCTTTAGGGGATAGAGCACGCTTTGATTTTAATGAAGCCTTTTCTTTTCAGCCGTCCTGAGCTCAGAGGCACTGTGGCAGCGATAAGGGCTGGAGGGTTCTGAATGCAAGAAAATAGCCAGGGGCCCTGGAACACTGAGCCCAACGGAGGCTCCTCTGCAGGAGACTGGCCTTTACCCCAGGCAGGTGGTGTCTGGGAGGAGTAGGGCTTTCCCAGTCTGGTGCCCACTTCTTGTGTGAAGGCTGTAGACTCTTTTAACCTGAAGTTCTGACTGTTTGGTCCCAAGGTGGCTATGACTAGCAGAAGAGTGAGTGCTGAATCGTGGGTGGAGGATGTGGGCAGGGCACAAAGGCTGGTGTGTCTGAGCAGGGCAGTCAGTGGGGATGAAGCGGGGTAGTAAAATGTGCTTCCCTGCAAAGGGGATTAAAAATCTACCTGTACCAAGCTGCTGGAACAGCCCTGTGCAGGTCTCTGGCCTCCCTCTGAATCTCATCCTTGCAGATAAGGTCAATCTTTGTCAGTTTACCTCTTCAAACCTCTGCCGTGGCAAATGAGACGTGATTTGTGGAGGCGAACCTTGCTCAGCCACGTTGCTAGCAAAACTGATGGGGAATTAGCCTCGCTGTAGCAGCGGGATCTTAGTGATGGGAGAGAAGCCCTGGGTTCTGTTGCCAGCAACATGTTCCTGTGGGGTGGAAGTGTCATGGAGCAGTGCAAAGCAGCGAAGCTGATGTGTCACTTGTGGCCAATATGTTTGGGAGCATCGCTGGCAAGTGGCAAATCCAGTAGCTGTGATCAACTCAGCAGCAGCCAGTCCTCTTCAAGTATCTGCAACAGCTTTTACCTTGCAGCGTGGGACAATACAATGGGAGCTGTTTCTGAGTTGTTCTTGCTGCCAAGACATGAGTCCCAAGCTTATCTCAGCTGCTCCAGACTTGTGCAAAACGTGGCCTAGGACATACTTGGGAGGCAGGGAAGACACATGCCGGGTTGTGCTGTCTTCAGAAACACTTCACTGTGAGTCCAGCATGCAGAAGGGTGACTCGTATTTTTATTTTTCTTCCTTTCCCAGGCAAAAGAGAACCTGTCCTCCCCAAATGGGAGTGGAAGCAGCACTTAATGGTGACGTTTCTCTGCTCTCTCTTACATGAGTAATTCCTTATAATCACAAGCCCTAAGGTCACAGGAATAGGCTCAGACCGGGGTGTTAACATGGTTTGTAGTGTTCTCCCAGCTTTGTGCTGGGAGACTGGAGGAACCAGCTGGGTCACTGTCCTGCAGGAGGCCAGCAGCATGTGCTGTGGGTGGCAGGAGGCTGCCGGTTGTGTGGTGCTGGTTTAAGGTGGGGACAGTGACACTCCCGGCAGCTCGGCTGTGCCGCAAGGGGTGTCCCGGGCTGCCCAACACCTGGAACCTCTGCCCCAGCAAACATGTCACGTTATGGCTCTTCTTGGCAGGGGAAAGCCCGGCCACTGGATTTTCCTCCTGACTTGACTTGCCCAGTTCATCATGTGTACTCACAGAGAAGGCTGACTCAAAATGGTAAATGGTGTGTCCTTGTAAGCTTATTTTTAAATGCTAAAACTTTAAAGTTTTATTTTTGGAACTCAGGTACAAAGTGTCATGCAGAGACTTTTTGCCGGGGATGACAGGTGGTGGTTGCAGGGTGCTGATCAGACGTGAGAGAGCGGTCAGTGTCCATGCAGTCAGGACCTTTTGGGTCACCACAGGTCAGCAGCCTGAGCAGGACACCTAAGGCACACATGGCATCAGCTCGTACAACTGGCTGGGGCTTCACTAGGTGACAGGCAGCGCTGTTGTCAGCACGTGGTGGGGATGGCCGGTGTAGTCACCCTATGGCAGCCCAAGCAGTGAGGCTGTTGTCTGGCTGCGACACTCAGTAAGAGAACCATCCCATGGAGGGAGGGTTTCTGAAAAGGGAAGGTTAGGAGAAGGGTGAGAGTGTGTGTGTGTATGTGCGTGTGTGCCTACACACACATGTATGTCTGTGATTAGAAATAAAACAGTGACCAGTACAGTCACGTTAGCAGTTGTTAGGTGATGGAAGCTAAAGCTGCTGAGTGTCAAAGCTTAGCTGCTGGAACATCATTTTTTATAAATTCTTTATAAAATTATGATTAATCAAGTCATTTGCACATTATGGTTAAGCTGAAAGCCCCGAGATGCGCTGCCAAAAGGTGCTCAGGGCTGAATGTTTAAGTGACAAATCCTCGGCTTGCAGGGATGTCCTGGCTTGGACACTCAAGGAAAAGACCGAAAACACTGAAGGGAGGTGCTGCAGGGAACCATAGGAGACATCTCTTCCACGGCCCATGAGGGGACACTCAAACTCACCTTGTCTGTGCTGCTGCTGCTGCAGACCAGGGCAGGAGAGCTGGTGGGCTGGGGTGGTCCTGAAGCCACTGAACCAGCCCCTTTGCTCATTCCTTTGCCCGCAGCGAGATGCCACCATCCTGTGAAGCTGCCAGGCATCACTACAGGCTTGGGGCAGTGTGGCTGGAGCTGCCTGGCAGAAAAGGACCTGGTGGTGCTGGTTGACAAGCAGCTGGATATGAGCCAGCTGTGTGCCCAGGTGGCCAAGAGGGCAAATGGCATCCTGGCTTGTATCAGAAATAGTGTGACCAGCAGAAACAGGGAGGTGATTGTCCCCCTGTGCTCAGCACTGGGGAGGCCACCTCTTGAGTCTTGTGTCCAGTTCTGGGCACCTCAACACAAGAGAGATCTGGAGGGGCTGGAGTGAGTGCAGAGGAGGGACACGGAGCTGGGGAAGGGCCTGGAGCATAAATCTTATGGAGAGCAATTGAGGGAGCTGGGGCTGTTTAGTTGGAGGAAGAGGAGGCTGAGGGGAGACCTCATCACTCTACAACTGCTTGAAAGGACATTGTGGAGAGGTTGGTGCTGGTCTCTTCTCACAGGCAATTAGTGATGGAACAAGAGGGGATGGCTTCAAGCTGCAGCAGGGTAGGGTTAGGCTGGACATTAGGAAAGAATTCTTCCCAGCAAGAGTGGTCAGAGCCTGGAATGGGCTGCCCAGGGAGGGGGTGGAGTCCCCATCCCTGACTGTGTGTCAGAGTCGATGAGATGTGGTGCTGGGGGATCTGGTGTAGGGGAGACCTTTGTAGAGTGGGGCTGATGGTTGGACTCAATGATCCCAAGGTTCTCTTCAACCTGAATGATTATGATTCTATGATCCAGGTGCAGGATCCCTGGAGAAGGTCAACTTTGGCGCCTACCTTGGCTACCACTTGAGGATTAATTTCCTGGCCTGCTTCCTGAGCACCAGACCTTTAGCTAACACCACATTAGACATTTTTGTCAATCGGATCAGCCAGCTCTTAGCTCTGCCAACGTGTTGTTGCTGTGCAGTGAGGGGATGGAGCAGATCCTGCCTCTGTGCCCACCACTCACTCCTTCCTACTCCACTCTGATCCTGGGCTCATCGGCAACCCCAAGGGAAGAGGAGACTGTGACCCACTGCCCCTTCCCTGCTCCTTTTTAAACAACCTCCATGCAGGCTGGTGGCCAGGCAGGCTCATTGCCATCCCTGGCAGGAGCTGTGTGGTCAATGGAGCTCAGGGCAGCCTTGTCCCAGGGACCAGCCCTGCTGACAGCAGCCACAAGAGTGCGCAACCAGAGCAAGAGGTGACACAAGAAACGTATGTTTTAAATACTTTTTATTTCTTAATTTACATAAAGGTATATATTTGGCTTATTTATCTTTCTTTTTTTATACTCTGAGATTTACAATCAATTGCTCTTAAAAAATAAAATGGTCATTTGCTTCTGAAAGAAATCAGAAAACTATTTTATACTCCTCCTTGTATAACAAGAAAATATACTATATACTCCCGTACATCACGTAGCAAAAGTGACTGTAAGTGCTGGTTGGCCAAACAATAAAGCAAATGGAGAGGACAACAAACAATGAGGATGGTGAGTGAGAGGGGGACTCTGCTTTCCAGAGCCCCCCCATTCATGTACAAGGGTTTAATCCCCCTGAAGTTCTCTCTCAGCTGGGCTGGGAAGGGGGGAGGCTCTTGGGTTCACCCAGACTCATCTCGGTGAGCGATGGCAGCAGGAGGCGTTACAGTTAACTGAGGTTGGCAGCTTGCTGCTTTTTTGGGGTAATTTTCTTGCCTCTCTGTGCTGTTCCCAAGAATTCTGTTCCCTCTCGCTGTGTACAAGCCACCTAATTGCTTCTGTAGTGGATGCATCGGTGCAAATGCACTATTTGCTGTGGAGGGAGTTAATGCTTGCCTTCAAAAAAGATACAGAGTTTATGGAATGAAGCAGAAGAAAGCCCTCCTAACTCACTGAGGGGTCCTGGGTCCTCCCTGCTATGCTCTGGGCACCTGCACAGCCCCTGAAGAATGCACCGAGGCTGTAGCTGCTGTTTTAGGACCCACAGAGCCCAGGGAGACTGGAAGGAGCCTGCGCCTTGAGGCAAACCATCCGTGATGGTGGACCCCAGGGCAGGGGTGGGGAATGGGGCAGAGCACTGCGAAGGACCAGTCGCAGCCCTGAGGAACGGGGGGAGGCAGCAGGTGCCAGGGAGCAGGGACAAGACACGACAGCACCAGCCAATAACCTCAACACCTCTCCTGTCACCTGGCTCCCTGTCCTGGGGAGATGTGTACGTGCTGGGATGGGAGCTGAGTAGTGCTCCCTGCCTTTCCATAGTGTTCTTCCCGTGTTTGCAAATGGATCCAAAGGCTCCCGTTTGTGTACACTCATTCTCAGGCATTCACGTGAAGTGGTTTTGTGTGCGGGAGATCAGTGACTTTAAAGGGATTTGTCCTTATTGGGACTATTTAATTTTGTGTTGAAGTTTAGAACCACGTAGATAAATTTGATGACATGTGGTGATCTCTGGAGGGGTTCAAGGCCAGGCTGGAGGGGGCTTGGAGCAACCTGCTCTGGTGGGAGGTGTCCCTGCCTGGGCAGGGGGTGGGAACGGGGGATCTTTAAGGTCCCTTCCAGCCCCAACCATTCTATGACCTGAACTACTCCTTAAGCGATGGGCTGGAACCTTGCTTCATTTGGTGTGACAGATCCTAAAATACTTGGATTCTTTATTAAAAACTAATTATCTCTTCCTATTAATAGCCTTTCTTTATAAAACTAATTTTAATGAGGGCTGCAACTCAGCTTGGATATGAGTAATATGCAATCAGTCTAGAGGTACATTCTCATTTCAGAAACGCTTCCTATGTGTACACCAAAAATTGTTCTGCTGCTCCACAAAGTCATCGATGAATGGCCCTGATGGCTTCCGAGCCTGGGTACACCTGAACCTGGGAACACCCTGGCAGAGGACCTCCCAGGGCAAAGCAGCTCTATTGCATGCCAACTCCAGAGTTCAGCACTGGGATAACACAATACTGCCTTTTGGTTTTTTTAATGAAGGGGACCTCTAGTAGGGAACAGACACACAACATGGCTTGTTTCTGCAGCGTCTCAACAGTGAGTATTTCAGCTCTGCGTGCAAAGAAGCTGCGGCCAGGCAGGGACTTTCCTCAGGCCTCATCCTGGCAGAAATGGGTGCTGTGCTGGGACAGGGACCAGCATGCTGAAATCCAGGGAAGAGGCTTCTGTGGCAAGTTGCTGCTTAGTAACATGCGTGTTTCACGTCCAGACTTGATGCCTCTCTTACTACCTGCATCTGTGGACCCTGGAACTCCTTGAGCTGGTTTCCCTCTAATAGACCTTTACGGAAGCTCTAACTGAACTGTTCTCCACAACTAAAACAGGAAAGGCAGCCTTTCAGCTTCTGGCCATTTGAATATGGGTCATCAACACACGAAGGAGCAGCAGCGTCCGCAGGAGGTAGAAAGGCTGAGTTTCCTTTCCGTTCTGTTCACCTCTGAGCCATCATAGCTGTGGCTTTGACTTCCCTCTCTGAGCCTGGGACACGGGGGAGCAGGGATTCAGGGATCCCTCGGTGTGGAACTGCTGCCGGTAGGACTCCGGTGCTCGCTCCCTCCCCTCTCTCCTCGTCAGAAAGAAAACCACAGCACTGTCCTTCACATGCACCGAGGGTAAAGCTGGCCTCCTGTAACAGCACTGTGCCTCTCCAACAAGGACTGGGGCTCGTCACCGACAAGGAGAGCAGTGAAATTACTAAGCTCTAAAGTTCCCTTTTCATTGGTGATTCCTGAGAATTAGGTTTAAGGACAATTCCTCACCTCTGGACTTCAGCAGAAATGCTTGGTTTTGTTGTTGGCAGTAAATGCTACACCAGAGAGAGCCTATCAAAAAAAGCAACTTTAGAAACGTGGCTAATCTTCTTTGGTCTCTGAGATGAAATGGGTGATTGTTGGGTTGCTTTTTGTTTCTTTTCAAACAGCTTCACAAGGAATTTCTTAATGGGAATCAGAAATTCATGTGCCTTTAAAGCCAAGTGTTTGGCTCCTAGACCACAGAGGCAGTATTTCCCTTACCAATGTAAATAACGGCACAAGGTGGGAAATGGAGCATTGTTTTGGGTTTGCTTTGCTTTATTACTTCTAGCACCTGCTTGCTGTTCTCCAGAGGGTGCCCAGGCACTCGAGGAAAAGTTCTGGCTCTAGTTGTTTGGCCAAATCTTAAAGCTATTCTTAAGGTATTTTAGGTGCTGGAGCAACCTTTGCAGAAGAGTCCCGTGGAGTGTGATGAGGAGGAAGGTCTCACACGGTGACAGGAGTCATCCTCAGAACCCATCAGCCCAGGCAGAGACTGGCTACGCGGTGAGTACTAACCAGTCAGCTGGTAACTGGAATGACCGACCATCTCTACCACAACGCGGTTCTGTAGGTCTCAACACATCCTGGAAGTGAGTGGGAGATGGAATCCAGATTTACGAACAGTGCCTTCCTGTCTCTCTGAAGGACCTTACAGCACACTCAGGACAGGCACCTTCCAGACTCCCCTCGCATCCCGTCCCGGTTTGGCATTTCCTTTGCTGGTTTAGTTCCTACCCATGGCCCAACCGTCACACGTGAGCACAAGAGTGAGGTGCATCCACCTGCTTGAGGTGGGTGCTAAACTCCAGGGGAAACAACAGAAAAACGGGAGTGTGGGGAGTTCACAGGCCCAATGTCCTCTCTCTGGAAGCCTGGCTCTTTTCCCCAGGGCCTGTGCTCACCTGCCTTCCCCACGCTGTTGCAGCGTCAACCTGACACAGCATCAGTTTGGCTTGTGGAGGTCAAGTGCAGGAACCAAGACTCGAGTGAACTGGCCCTGAGAGGTGCTGCTGCGTTTGAGACTAACGCAGTCTCACTGGCCTGGAACATTAGAGATCTCAAATGTGTCTTCATAAAGGTGAAAGCGACCAACTGACGCCCCGGCAGGAGTAGTCTGGGACTGTGCATGGGGTTGGGCGGGTGTTAAACCTAAGGGTTGTCCCACAGGAAACAGCTATGGTGGAGCATCAGCCAAACTGCTTTGGAAATACTGACGGAGGGAGAATTAGCGTCGAGATGACGGGTGATATGATGTGCATGTAAACAAAGCGTTGGCATCACTGGCACAGCAGTATTGCACTACCAGGCCCTAGGTAAAGCAATTCAGCCTGATGGATTTTGGTATTTTACAAACCTGTGACCCTCCTAGACAAGGCTGAATCCAGCATATTGACAGCAAACTCTAGAGCCCCTCAATATTCATGTCCAAAGTTCTTCTGGGCCTTTCCGTAACAACCACCAGCATACCCAGTGCAGTGAAACTCTCTCCTCTGTCCCATTGCTCAGCCTCAGGAGACGGGTGGTCATCCACTGGGAGTCTTCCTCCCGTGCCCTCGCAGGGCTTGGTACCGGGGCACTGAGGTGAGGAGAGTCGCAGACATTACTTGTGTCTGGTACGGTTGTACAGGCAGCTCCAGATTTTAAAATGCTTAAATAAAAAATTGTTAATCTAAATATCTATCTGTCTATCTATATATATATATCTGTATCTGTCATCTAATGTCTTGAGCAGAGATAGAGCATCTTATGACATATTTAAATAAAAAATAATAATCTGAATTGCGCCTTCAGTGTTAAAGAAAAGGTGATGTACAGAACAGGTCCCCAGGGAGTGCAGTCTCTGGGTGCGGGAGCGCTGATGCGACAGCAGCTTTCGGTAGGACACAGTTTGCCCTATAAACGATGCAGACGTTGTTGGCTACAACTGAAACCATATACACAATCTACAGTCACTCACGTGGGTAGCACACTGTGGGTCAGTGGACAGTCGCTTTTGATGCTCAGAGGAACCTGTGAACGTCCTTATGCTCAAGAAGTACTTGTGTTCCAGACTGCCCTGCTCATCTCCTGGTGCCTGACCCCGCAGGCTGGAGCGGTGGGGTTGATTTCCTGCAGGAGAACCCTTCCTGGGTGCTGTGGAGCTGAAGTCTCCACCAGTTTCCAGCACGGAAGGGCTTCCAGCTTGAGATTGGTGTGGGAGCAAGGAGTCTGCATGTTGCTTCCTTCATGAGCAACTGCAAACAAGGAGAAAAAAGTGGTTAATGGGGTAGTTACAGGCATTGATTGGTACTGGTGAATCATGCACCCCAGCTTTGTGGTGGGGGCCAGCAAGAAACACCTTGCCTCCACGCAAGTTGGAGGCCAGCACAGCTTGACCGTTGTGGAGACAGCACTTTAGGATGTATTGTAGGCTTTTGGAATTGGAAACATAAATACACTGTAATCCAGGCACAATCTGGCCAAGGAAGTGAACCAGGAACAGGTTTAGCCTCCTATCCATGTTACTTAAGGGCCTCAACCATGGCTTGATTATGTCAGTTGTGTGATAGAGCTGTTCCTGATGTGGGCTGGAACAGTTCAGCCTACAATGGTAATTTTTTGTTAGACTATTTTTAACCCCATCAGTTCACTAAAGAAAACAGAGACTAGAGACTGACCCTTGCCTTAAATTGTCACTTTTCATAACCACTGTCCTTTGGAGAGCCCAGTTTGGGGGTGTCTGTCCAGCCTGCACACTCTACCAGCAGAGCTCAGCTATCAGCATTGCCGCTAACAAGGCAGTGCAGACACTGGCTTTCCACTGGTGGTCAACACATGCTTTGAAGAGCCACATCAGCAGTTCTGCTGACTGCTGGTACCACTCCTGCATGAGGCTGTGCAGCGAATGCCCGGCAGCTTCCCTGGATCAGGTGGCAAAGGATAAGCAGGTCTCTCACTGCAGGGTTTCCTGTGGGAGGGTCTGAGCTCCGCGTTATGCAGGACGTTGCCCCAACCTTAAAAAAATCATCATCAGGTGGTGTTGCTGAGACCTTTGGTAGAAACCACTGACCACAGGGGTCCAGTGCACACTCAGGTTTCACCCTACACTCTTTTTTTGGTCCAGTTTTACACAGGTTGAGAAAAACCCGGGCATTGTTACAGGGAATGTGTCTATAACCCAGCAGTCACTGATGATTTTTTTAAGGTAGCAAAGGTGCAGGCCATGGCTGTCTAAGGTTAACTTCTTTCCAACTTAGAAGGAAAGAAGGGGATGGAGAGGGGTTCTGGAGTGGATGGGTAGCTCCAAACCAGTTGCCAGTTTGGGTGACTCACCGTCTCAGACTTTCACAGAGGCTGGTGGCATCATGAGTTGATTCACCCTGGTGGAAGGAAAACAGAAGTGAGATGTCAGAGCTGTAGTTACCAACAAGCGAGCTCCTAAAAACACATCCAGGTTCCTCTTGCTTAACAGTTCCTGAAGAGCTAGGCCATTAATAACTGCCCTGCACAATGGAATAAAGCTGAACTCCTTTCACAGCGCTGTCTGATAGCAAAGCTGACATTCACTGGAACACACTGAGGAACGTTGCTGACATTAATTGACAAGGATTTGGGAAGGTCCCAAAGGCACTGGGATGTAGCAATTGTTCCCCTAAGCCAGTAACGAGGTTATTTATGCAGTGGCTGTTGAACAGCGTCCTTCAGACTGACAGCATAAATGTAAACACTCACCACTGATAAAAATTAAATTAGGAAGAAAAAGGAGCCATCTTTCTGTTTTCGGCTCCTGGAGACGTGCTGCTGTTCCAGCCACCTGCTCCCAAGTGATGGATGGTGTCCTGTGGGGACCGGAGTGTCATCAGGCAGAAGCTGTTCTTGGCAGTGTTCTGTCCTGCTCCTCCTGCCGCTGAGGGCAGGGAAGGGACCAGCCCCTGCGTGCTCTGCGGGGTACCCCGGGGAGAGACAGCAGCGGGTTTAGAAAGTCCATTCCTTAGACCTGGCTCCTCCTCACTACAACTCAGCTTTGCTCCCCACCAGCTCTCCCACTGTAGCAGATGACCTCTCCCCTCTCTCCCATGCTGTTCACGCCTCCCAGAGCATGGTTGCTGAGGGACAGGAGCCACCTCCAGTCATAGCGTTAAGCACAGCTGGGGTGGGGACAGTAAAGAAGACAAGTCAACCTCAGACTCTAAGACCTTTGGGACTTGCTTTCTCTCTGGGTTGCTCGCTGACGCCAGTGGGAATGCCTGGATTCTTAGTAACGGCACTGGAAACCCCCTCCTCACTCCAGGGCCTGGCTTGGCGGGTCCCCGTCCGAGAGCTTTTCCCACACGCACTTTCGCACTTCTTGGCCACTGGGAGAAGACCCGTGAGTCACAAAGTCAGAGTCTCATACCATTTGGCTGCACTAACTTCAAATCACACAAACTGAAACAGCAGCACTTGATACCTTAAGGGCTCACAGCAGGACTTTTGCCAGCACGAGCAAAATCCCAGCTTCTTTCTGAATCAGTAAAAACCTGGGCAGGTTTAGGGGGAGATGAGAGAAACCATTATGGCCTGAAATCCTACCAGGGAAGAACTGCTCAGTGCAACATCATTTTCCTTTGGAAAATGCTGATTCCTTAAAACTCATCTCTGGCTCTTCACCAGACTTCATGCCTGAGCCAGGACACTCTTTTTTTTGTTTGTTTTCCTGTGAAACAGAGATGGCCATGGATTCAGACACATATTCCCAGATAAGAATTAACCAGAGGACACCTTCTGAGAAACCTCTGCATCAGAAATTAGCCCAGTTCAGCCCCTAGCTCTTACCTTCACACCAACCACACGGACGGTTTGTCTCCAAGGTACACAGATGCCTCTGTGCTTTCTCAGGCTCTGAACTGAATTTTATCTTATTTAATTTTTTTTTTGGATAAAGGAGCTGACCCAAGTTTCTTTGTAGAATTCCCATTGCGGGTAACCCCACTGCATTGGGCGCGACATTGAACGTTGCTCTATCAAAATACATCAGAGAGAGAGAAAACAGACGACCTCGCAACGCTGGAGCCAACGAGTAGGAGGTAAACTATGCTCTACGCTAAAGCTATCCCAGAATACTCAAACCCCAGCTGTCTGAACGAGTCGTGGTGGTGTTTGAAAGTCATGTCCCTCACCGTGGGAACCTCTTCTCACAGAGAGGTTAGTGTTAGGTTGGCATCACTCTCTCTGGAGCGCAGGGAACCCTCCTGCGCTGCTGCAGGATGAACTGTCACACACACACACAGAGCTCCCCTTCTTATGACAATGTGGGCTCAGCTCCCCCTGGGATAAAATGTACCTTCTATAAGGACCTATGTGGTCCCCAAGGCATGAGAGTTACTCATGCCTTGCATTTTAACACATTTCTCTCAACTTCTTCTTTCTGGGGGTCCTGGTGGGCAGCAGGATGACCATGAGCCAGCACTGTGCCCTCATGGCCAAGAAGGCCAATGGCATCCTGGGGTGTATCAGAAGGGGGGTGGTTAGTAGGTGGAGAGAGGTTCTCCTCCCCCTCTCTTCTGCCCTGGTGAGACCCCATCTGGAATATTGTGTCCAGTTCTGGGCCCCTCGACTCAGGAACCTGCTGGGGAGAGAAGTGACTTTCAGGGATGCCATCGGAAGCTGGTAGGCAAAAGAGGGAGCTGAAAGAGTCCCCTAAATTGTGGTCCGTTCCCCCAGAGCTGTGTGGCAGACATCTGGCTGATGCGCAGCCCCGTGTCAGTGGGGCTCAGCCCAGGGGTGCCCGCAGGTCATCTGGCAATTCATTAGTATTAAGCAAAACCACTAATAATAAATTTTGGAGTCCCTTAGGTGGTAAAGTGTAGTACACGGAGTTAAGTGAACAAGGCCCAGGAGCATCTTAGTCCCCGGTTTAAGTCCCACTTGCCTTTCTAGTAACGCTAATCCCACCCCGAATAGATGGTCACTTCCGATTTGGAGATAATCTGCTGACTGAACACTGCTTCCTAAATTGTTCTGTTTTCTCTGCAGTGTTTTCTTAAGATTGTGCCTGTTTTCATTCCTTGAAAAGAGCGGAGTGGGAACCACTCTGTTATTTCCTGAGGAGGGAGGAAACTAAACTTACCCGAATTGCCTTTCAAGACCAGAAGCTGTACAACTTTTTTTAGTTTTTACGGGCTCCTCCATCAGGGCTGACTCCTTCCAGCCCCTCCATTTCCTCCCCTGTCAAACCTAAATATTTCTCCTAGATCCTATCAAACCATTTGCAGGTAGTGTGACAACATCTATAATTCTGAAGTATTTATAAGTATTTATAAGACTGTCTGTTTAATATTAAACTACATGCTCCAGAGCTGTTAAATATTCATGCTATGTAAAATGGATCTAATTTCATAGCACCTCAGCCAGTGAGAGAACTGCCCACAAAAAGGAAGTCGAATTTCAGATAATGAATGAGCTTTTACCAGGAGCTTTTACAGATCAGCCGTGCTCTACTTTGTTTCAGGGACTGCACGGAGGTGACTCTCCCAATTCCTTCTCCCTTTCATGTACGCGTGTCCCACTGACTCTCCGGAACATCAAGGCTGCCGGGTGTTTGAGCTCTGGGAATCTCTGCTCGTGAGCTCAAACTCAAGCAAGAGGACATCCTGAAGGAGGAGACACTTGACTACCTGCAGCACCATCGTGCACAAGGCTTGAAGAGAAAGGCTGTGCTTATATATAGCTTTTCTGAATGCTACCAACACCATTTAATGTTAACTTTCATACAGAATTTAAACAACAGACATATCTCAACATCCCACAGTTTTCCAAAAGCCCTGAGTTCTCGCTATCTAAACCAAGGCAGGCTCTGGCTTTTGTGGCAGAGAATCCTATTAGGAAATAAGGTCCTCATTTTTACAGCTTGCTGTACTTAACATCACTTCACTCTCACAACCAACAATGAAATGCTACGGTGGGGTCCTTCCACCCTGCAATGACCCGTGGGAGCTCATTCAGCAAACAAGGGACTCAAGGGGCAGCCAGATCCCTGCACTCAACAGCAGCTCCTGCTCATCATTAATGATCCTTCTCTTTCCTTCATGTCACTGATGAGAATTTGGGGTTTCTGAAGTACCGTGCAAGGTGCTATAGAGTGCCAGTCTGAAGCAGCGCTTTAGGAAGGGCTGTCAGTGTCACAGTCACTAACAGCTCCCTTCCCCAGGGTCCCCCCGGTCGGAACCTGCTCGGCTGCTCTGGGGGGTGCAAATCCCTCCAACAGGTCTTGGGCACCCACTGCAACCAGCAATTCTAGGTGGTGGAACGTTTAACTGGACAGACATCCATGAAAGGTAACAAGACTCTATGGCCTTAAATCTACCAAAAAAACACCTTTTTTTTTTTTTTTCTTTTCCAATACAGCTACCAAAAGGGTGGTTTTTTGGCATCAAAGCATTAGAGCCAGTGACACACTCCTCCTGATGATGAGACCCAAGCCAGGTGCAGCACTCTGCAAATCCCAGTGCCTCACCAGCAGCACCAAATTCTAATGCCGCTGTCTGAAACTCTGCAAGAAGACCAGAAGCCGAGGACTGTCATTTGTAGCTGCACACCTGGATGGCTCTCAGAGCTAACGGTGACATTTTATCAACTGATAAAGGGAGCCAGGAAGTGACTTGCAGGTGGGTTGGCTCACACTCTAGTTCCTGCTCTCTTCCTGCAGATAATGGTCAGAATGGTTATGGAGAGCTGCGGCAACCTTCCACACTGGGTATCCTGAGCTTCAAACGCACCCAATCCTGGTCCACCAGGTAAGTGAGTCAAAACCCTAAGGCAGAAGCATCACCGTCAGGGGGATCTCTCTGCCATTTGCAGGGACAAGTGGAGTTGTGAGGGAGGAGATGGCTGAGGCAGAGGAGCACAAAGAGGGATCAGGCAGAGGCCAAGGTCTCTCTCTGCACACCACCTCCTCGTTTAACAACTGTGGTTCAGGAAGGGAGAAATGTCACTTCATCCACCACCTCCTTACTGCAGGGATCAACTGCCTTAAATCCTTCCCGAAGCCAACTGTCAAACCACGTTAACAGTTTAGTAACCAAAGGAGGGAAACAGCCGCAGCTTTACAGACCACCCTGCTTGTATCTTCTACCCATCTACGTAGTGTCATCACCCTTGTAGACATGGTCAGCCTCATGAGGATATAGAGCTTATTGCCAAGGGCCCGTCAGCAGCACAAACAGGTAACACAGCACCAAGGAAACACCTTAAAAATACAGCCAACCGCTTCCTCGTGCCTCAGTCCTACTCTGCCCAGACCCTGCTGCTTTGTCTCACTGGTGTTTCAACACAGAGGGATTTACAGCTGCATTTCACTGGGATTTCTGTCACGATTCCCTCCAGGACTTTGAATCAAACCCCTAAAAGCACCGAGTTTCAGCTGGGAACACACAACACCAGCAGGGTTGCACATGCGGGCACGGAGCTCATGCAAAGGTTTCTGTCCCTCAAATGAATCAAAGTCATCCACGATTCTACCTTCTCTTCTTATTTGCTTGCTGCAGAAGCCAGACCCACTGCAGGGTCCCTGCAGGGTCCTTCCACCTACTCTAGTGAGTATAACACACTGGTCCCAGCTGAGAACCACAACATACTGGTCCCCAGCCACACATCTTCTTTCTTGCCAAACACTTTACCAAGAGCAAAACCAGCTGGCAGGAGACTCCAGTTCGAGTGTGTACCTTTTATGCCCTTTGCTAGGCAGAGTTTTTAATCAAGCAGTGCAGAAGGTAAGTAGGTTGGCCGTGACTGTCCTGCAGTCACAAAATGTAGCTGCCATTTTTGCCTGCAGCTGGGAGGAGATGGCTTTGGTTCCTCACCACAACAGAGTTCTCCTGGGACGCTCAATAAACTGCTGGGCGTGCTTGTGCCTCCCAGTCTGCTCCCTGAAAAGAGGCTGCAGAGCATTTAACCGATCACTCCCTGAGCAGGGTGTAAGAACAGCCATATCAAGGATTGCTTCCAGACAGCATGTCTCCTGCCTTAACTGGACTCCAGCTGCTCTGACAGGTAAGTCAGTAACTTTGGGACAAGACACACAAGATTAAGAATATGCAGTACTGCAGAAACTCCGTGCTCTGATTTAAAAGGCTCCCAGTTGCTGCAGCTGAAAACAATGACTGAAAGGGGAGATGCGTGGAAGGTGAGCAGCAATAATACATCAACTGAGAAGGATCCCAGCGAGCAGCACGGGGACAGGGCTGGCACAGCTAAAAATAGCCGGGCCCTCAGCTACCTGATGCACGGAAACAGGTTCATCCAGCCCCTAGGAGCAGGGGCTGTTTGAGGAGGCTGAGGGCAGTTGGCTAAAGCAAAAGGCTGCTAAGCAGAAGACTAACAAAATTTAACAAAAATCAGGCACAGGAGTGGCTTGCATTGGAGCGGGAAACTATTGCTGGATTTCGCTCTACTGGCGGCTCGTACTCCCTCATTTCCAACCAGAGAGGAAGCTCCTGGAAATCTGAAGGACACCAAACCAGGGGCTGGGGGTGTGCAGCCTTCCTGGTGGCGGCTGGCACAGAGCTGCCCTTCCCTCTGGAGGTGGTGGCTCAGTCCGTACCAGCAGGACGGGAGCTATGTGCTGGGGCTGGTGGGTGCTCTGTCAGCTGTGCTGAAGACACAAATTGGCTTAAATCCCCTTTCCTTCTTGCAAACGGAATGATAATCACAGACAGCAATTACATTTTTTTCTATCTATTCCCTTTTCTATCCACGTATCCCCTTAAAGGTGCGCAGACTCTGTTAGCATTTTCCATCTGTTCATTTAATCCAGGTGCTGAGCAGATTTGCCTCCTGAGGAAAAAACGCTGGTCAGCTTCCATTTTTTCCTCGAAAGGAGGAGAAAACTGGCATAAAGCAAAAATCAATAACCTTTCCTGCCATTTTTCCAGGCAGCTGCAACACAGCAGATGTGCAGAGGAGCCATTAACAGCTGCAACACAGCAGATGTGTAGAGGAGCTGTTAACAGCCCTCCTTAGGGCATCAAAGCCTTGGATGGAAATGAGCCCTAGAGTAAGTCTGTCTGCCTGCCTGCCCTGTGGTGGTGTGGAGTCCTAAACTAAGCGAAGACCGGGCTCTCTGAAGCCCTCAAAACTCTGTGCCAGAGTCTGTCCCTGTACAATTGTGTAATTCTGCCCGATATTGATGGTCTCAGCATTAAGGGGGAGGGATTTTGAGTGCCACAGAAGATACTCTCATGTCCACTGAAATAATGGAGGGGAGCGGAAGTGGAGGGGATGACTGAATGGGAAATAATGGGAATAAAACATGAATTAAAAAGTGGGCATGATCAAACTGAATCTGTAAACAGAAAATCCTGATTTAAATAGAACTTCCTGATGCCACTTGATATGAAACAAACTTCTTATCCCCCAAAATAACTGCCTAATGCTATAGCTCTTTTCAGCAGCTCCAAGCTGCTAGGTACGGGGAACCGTCCTTCCTGACTCTGCTGTAGATCTGGCCAGCCCTGCCATGCAGTAGTGGTCTGGCAGCAAATTTAGGGGAGCAAGCCAGAGCACTTAAAACACTCCTTACTGAATCGCTGGAAGAAAAACTCCCAACGGTTCTGTCCTCGTTTCACTAAAAGATACCGTTCAGGCTCAAGACCCAACCACCAGTAAAGGACTCTCTAACACACCTACAATCACGGGTTGCTGAGACTCTGCCTGGTAGATTTTTCCACAAAAGGAGGTCATCTACTGCTATGAAAGTCCATCCCTTCATAATATGTTCTGTGACCACGGCAGGCTTCAGGAAACAGATTATCAGGGGTGGAATTCTCATGATTTGTTCTATTTCCTTTTGTCAGAGTGGGTTTCTGGCTTGGAAGGCGGCCTGTAGTCACCTGTGTGGGATCTGATCCCATTCTCTATCTGCCTGGGCAGCCTCAGCAAAGAAAAATGTCTTAGCCTGTGTTTCAAATATCCTCCTGCGCAACAGAGTCCCCGCCTGCCAAGAACCGTCTGTGCAATGACGGTGCAAACCGACATATTGAATCCATTGCAGGCATATGGTTTAAGTGTCCCTTGTACCTTACAGGCAAGTGCTTTTAATCCTGTTTTACAGCTGATGAGCATTTTAGGGACAGCATCTGACTTCCCGAAGGTCACAGCAGAGTCAGTAGCCAAGACAACAGCAGGACTCCAAGTGCTTCTTGATCTGGTGCTCTTCAATGAGTAAGGATTGCCTTCCTGTGACTTCTGCCACATGGAGAAATGACTTAAAGTGCAGTTTTACAGCAAGAATTGACCTAGGAATAGTCTAGGAATACTGTTTTCCCTTCTCCGTGGCACAGGAGATTAACCTCAAGAGGGCAATATATGTGGGGAACTCATGGGCTTGGTGAACCATGAAGTTCTGCCCATAGCCTCAGTGAGCCAGAGCTGTGCCAGCACCAGCTGGCTCAGTCTTTCTGCCTCTACTTAACCAAAGCTCCTGCTGCCAACAATTAACTTCAACGGCATATTTCAGATGCCACAAGCATAAGGACCACAACTGAGCTCAAAATGCTTGCGAACATCCAAACTGACCTTTGACACCCTCCTGCCTCACCTGCAGGAAATTACGCAGGTTGACTACAGCAATAGAATAAATCCATATTTTTTAATATATGAGACCACATTTTCCATCTGCAGGAACCCAGCAGCTCCCAACTGAAGAAGCAAACAGGCATTTAAAATTCAGCCAGCCCCAAGCCATTACAAACATGGCTAGTAAATGGGAGACAAAACCAGCTCTGCCAGCAGACGTTTTACACCAATAATAGAACTACTTAAATTTGCACCACTTCTTCCCTTCATATTCCCAACCTTTCAATTCCTTATGAACCATCTAATAGTCTCATCCCACTCCATCTGCAGCCTGTGCATCTTTATCCTGCCACTCTTGGATATTTGGAACTTACACTTTGCATCTTCTTCCATCATCACAGCCCTTCTGCGTCCTGATCTGGGCATTTCACTGGACATTCACATGCTTTCAACGAGGCCGAGTGCTGGGTCCTGCGCTTTGGCCACAATAACCCCATGCAACGTAGAGTGGGCTTGGGGCAGAGTGGCTAGAAGACTGGGAAAAAGAAAAGAACCTGGGAGTGTTGGTGGATGCTTGGCTGAACATGAGCCAGCAGTGTGCCCAGGTAGCCAAGAAGGCCGATGGCATCCTGGCCTGCATCAGGAATGGTGTAGGCAGCAGGAGCAGGGAGGTGATCACCCCCCATGTGATCAGCTCTGCTGAGGCCACATCTCAAGCGCTGTGTTCAGTTTTGGGCCCCTCACTCCAAGAAAGACATTGAGGCCCTGAAACGTGTCCAGAGAAGGGCAACACAACTGGTGAGGGGTCTGGAGCACAAGTCCCGTGAGGAACAGCTGAGGGAGCTGGGGTTGTTTAGTCTGGAGAAGAGGAGGCTCAGGGGAGACCTCATGGCACTCTACAACTTCCTGAAGGGAGGTTGTGAAGAGGAGGGGGTCGGCCTCTTCTCCCAGAGAACTAATGACAGGACTGGAGGGAATGGCCACAAGTTGTGCCAGGGGAGATATAGATGAGATGGCAGGAAAAACTCTCCCCCCAAGAGTGGTCAGGCACTGGGATGGCCTGTCCAGGGAGGTGGTGGAGTCACCGTCCCTGGTGGTGTTCAAGAAGTGTCTGGACGAGGTGCTACAAGACTTGATTTAGTAGCTCAGTGGGTAGGACTGGTGACAGGAGGACACTGGTGACAGGAGGACAGGAGGACAGAGGACAGTAGGATGACTAGATGATCTTGTAGGTCCTTTCCAACCATGTGTTTCTATGATTTCTGTGGTTTTTTCAAAGGCCAAGGACATCTGATCTGGGCCAACAAAGCAGTGTGTGTTTATCTCACTGTAGAAAATGCTTAATTATTGTTCTTCTTTCATGAAGTGAAAACCAAACTAAGCCAGTCATATTATTTGCCCTCAAGAGGTGGGTATCAGCAGTGAGCAAACTGTTCCTCAAATATCCCTTTATGGGAGTTTTTTGATTAAATCCACTAGCTAGCCCTGAAATCCTCAAATTCAAGCTCTGCTTCAGCGCAGCACTGAGACGTCTCTACAGCAAGAGTCGGCCTCTTTAATAAACACCCTCACAAAAATATTGCATAGAAGAAACACTCTTTTTAGTAATGCAAACTACCAGGGTGGAAGGTGCCGTGGATCAGTCTGACTCCCCAGGTTAATACCTGTGACACCAGTAATGGAGGGGACTCTGCTGGCAGTGACACGAGGTCACATCATGGGTCCTTTCTGTCTCTAACTGCTGCCACAGAAAAAAAACCAAAGAGGGTTGAGGATACAGCAAGTCCTTCCCCCACCCCACATAATAGAATCTGCAAAGCAAAAATAAGGTCAGACACTTTCAAATTGCTGCAATAGGAGAACTGGGAGATCATTTTTTATCTAGTTCTAGAAAAGGCTAAAAATAAGCCTGATGTGAGGCAGAAGACAGAGTCTGAAAATGGATTATTCTCATTTTTCCTGTAATGTAATTTGCAGATGTGCCGTGTTTGAGAGAGCAGGAAAGGTCCTTGGAGGAGGGATTGTTCTTTTCATGGCTTGCACTATCTTGTCTGTAACGAGCGTTTTTCTCTCGAGTGTTTGTACCCACCACTATTAAAATGAAACCTTATATGAATTGGCACTTCTACTCAGCAGGAGTTTCCACACCTGATCAAAGGTGTTAAGAGTAAGCTATCTTTTTTTTTCCTTATTAAAAGTTTAATTTTAATTTTAGGAGAGAAGAAAAAAAACAAGTAGAGCTGTTTAAATAACCTGATTCTTGGTCATGTAAACAAAGGGGTGACCCATTTAGGCTTGCAGGACTCTGAAGTGCAGACTGCTGGTTAAACATCTCAGTTCCTTCCTGGCCAGCAGCAGCAGTGAAGCTATTTATTCCTGCTGGTGCCTGCATCAGGGATACAGCAATGCAGATCAGGCAGCAGGATGCAACTGCAGTGTGTATCTTCAGCGAAAATCCCCAGTCTCTATCGTGCAGGACGCAGTGAGGGACTGAACAATTATGAAACTGGGATTTTCTACAGAGAAGAGCTTTCTGGACCTCTGAAAGGATATGGGGAAAAACCCAAGCCAGTCTCATGCTTTCTGGCTATAAAATCAGGGATTGAATACAAAGCATGATAAAAAAATCCCAAACAAAATTGATCCTTTGAGGGGCAGACTGTGCTACACTTGTGCAGGATGGTGGTTTTCAGGGAAAATCTGAGTTTGGGTTTTTCCCTCAGGAATGACTGGGAGCGGCCGCTGCTGAAGCAAGGGATGCAGAGCATCTGTGCCTGGGCAGGGACAGGGCACCATCGCTCAGCAAAGCTCTGGGTGCTTCACGCTTACACAACCGCCCAGAAAAACCCATCACATTACCCATTAATTCCATTACAGTGATTTATATGCCCTGGCAACCAAAAGCTGTCACAGCTTGGGGAAAGGAGTATTTTTTTTTCCTTTCCACACCCAAAAAAGCACATTCTTCCTAATTGTTGGTGAAGTGATTGCTTCTAATAGATACCCACCCCATTTCTTCTGCAGCAGCCTAGGGTGAAGCTTTGTTTTTTCAAGTTATCTGTGTTATGAGTGAAGAGGGGGACCCAGACAGACCAGAGGTGCAATTCTCAGCAGCGCTGGGCTTTGATTTCCAAGGAGTGAAGTACCTGAAGTACTCCTGGCCTCGAGAAGCTGCCTTCTGGCTGATTCCTGCCAAGGCTGCGGGTATCAGTGATGGAGCCGGGGAATAAAAGTATGGTCATCAGATTTCCCATTAGTTTCTGTGCGTCTTGGACATGGCAAGATACTCTGCTTGTACTTATCATCTTCCAGAGCATCTCAAAGTACAGCTTGACTCTTGCAAATTTTCAGCAAGCAGGTCAGAAACACAGCAGAGAGCAGTCATGTTTGTAGATGGGATCAGAGCGGTTTAAGGCTCCACTGCAGCTCTAGAGAACAGGAGCGAAACAACACCAAAGCCAAGTGAAATCACAGCTGGAATTGTAATTGAGTGGCTTAAAAAAGAACTGAAGTATTTGTAATTACTAGTGTGTAAGAGCTCTTCCACAAACCATTCTTAGCCATTTTCTCTCTTTTATCACCTTGGAAGGGTGGGATTAAATCTGTATGATAAAAATTGCATGAAAAAAAGATTGGATTATATTCCAGAGTGATGTACTGCACCGTGTTCTCTGCTGCTCCTGAGTTTACTAAAAGCCTCTTTAAGCAGCCAGACTTCTGAAGCAGAATAAAAAGAGTTACAAAAGAATTGTGATTTAAAAAACAAACAAACAAAAAGAATTGCTGTATAAAGAACTTTTTCTCAGGAGTGTTCTTGTGAGAGGGGCAGCCTTATTGACTGGAATTCCTGTGCTAAAAACACAATCTACAAAATATGCCAGGAATTGTGGCAATGATAAAAGCAGTGTAAAAAAAGGTCATGAGGCACTGAAAGCCTGGAAATTCTGTTTTTGAAAGGAAGCATGGTGGAAACCAGAGGAAGCTTTACAGGAAGGAGAGGTTGCTATCCTGATACCCTGTTCTGCCTGGCTGAAGAAATTATCTCTAAGCAAACGCCCAGAGACCAGTACACAAAGGAACAAACAGACAAAAAAATCCCAGCAATAAACCCCTGAACTGCTTTTCACAGAAGCATGGGAATTATAGCAGGGAAAGCTCCATTTCCATAGGCAGAGCTGCCAAGAACACCGTTACACCGCTTTGCTTCCATATTAGTTCATTAGAGAGGTCCTTGACATCTGCCCTGTCTGCCCTGACCCTACCAGTGATGAATGGGTTTAATCTCTGCCGTGTGACACTGGCCTTTGTGATTCCCGCAGGTTAATTGATTTCTTTTGGCAAAGCCCATTTCCAAGTCCTGTTGTCTGAGCAGCGGGACCAGCTGCGGAGGGAAAACAAGGCACCTTGAAAAAGCAATTCTGCCATACCCAGCAAGTAGCAGGTCAGGTAGGGCAGGAGGGAGGACTGGCCGGGCAGAGATCTGTCCTTACCAAAGGTGCGCCATGCCAAGTGCAGATGGTCCACGGGATGGATGGGAGCTGGACGTCCCATTTGGAGCCAGCATGGAGTTTTAAGCTGCTAACAGCTAAAGGCTCTGCTGTCTTCTCTCTCGCAGGCAAGCGTGCAGCTAATAACAAATCCTCCCCCACAAATTCTTCCGAGGAGCCCACTGGACCTGTCAGTGATGGCAGACGGGACCCATCCACTGCACAGAGGCCGCTACGCATGGCAGGGAGAGGAGCCTCACCCGCTGGTGCCAACTTCAGCCCAGATCCCGCCCTGCTCTTCAGTAACGTTTCCAACTCCAGTTAAGCTGTGCTCTCCAGGAATCCATCTGTAGGACAACCAGGGTATTTTTAATGTGGGAGTGGGCATATCCCAGGAAGAGCAGCACAGTGGAAGTCATTAGAGAGAAATTATTTTGTTAACCGATATTTGTGACAACTGTTCTTTCTGTATCTGCGCCAGCTCAGGGGCGAAATAATACAAAATTCATGAACAAATGGGTATCGGACAGACCAGGAAAGGGAAGGATGCTGAAAGGGAGAGAGATACAAAACCAGGTCTGAAACTTAAATGTGTTTCTTCAAAAAGTAGATTGGGAGCTGGCTGGGAAGCTGGTACGCTCTGGCCATGAACACAGTACAGCCAAATCTGCTCAGGCAAAGCAGCAACAACCAGAAATTAACGCTTCAATATGCAGGAGAATGCGGAGTTGTGGGATGTGATCTCCCTCCCACAGTAATGTGGCTGCAAAACCAGTGCTTTGGTGCACTGCAAAACAACCCTGTACAACCCGGGCACTGGTACCCAGCGGAGTCAAACAGAGCCTGACCTACCTGCACCTCCTGTGAAAGCCTCTCCTGTGGGAACCCGGCTGGAGCCGTGACACCACTGGGGACCGCAGTGCTTGCCCAGTATCAAGGTCTGGGGGGGGTCAGACATCCTCAAAAAGATGGGAGTGATCCGTAACTCGTCTGTATCTGAACACTGACACCTTCCTTCACTGCCTGAGATGCCATCACACCATGCTGGCAACACGCAGCACCAGGGAACACATCGTTCCACCATAACTGTAAGCGGAATGAACCCTCTCTCCTCTGAATGAAGATGGACTCTGAAGTTCTCCTAGAAACTGGTGGGGGCCCTGAGCAAAGGCTGACGCTGCAGCTACAGGAGGGGGACTTCAGCGGCTGCGTTGCTATTACTGCCCGATCACTACATAGAATTTTTGGCTCCTTCCAGCAAAACACCACCACCCTGAGCACTTAGAAACTTAGGTTCCTCTTGCCATGTCCCCAGGTGATAGGTGCTTAGTCTTGCACCTACAGCTTCTGTGCACAATTACAAAAGCAGGGCTGGGACGGAACCAGAAAGAGGTTCCCATCTTCCTGCCCCACGACCATGCCAGGAAGGCCTTCAGAAACACAGCACAACTTACATGTCTCCTCCAAATAATCCACTCTCGCATTTACCTCTTTCTTCTCTTAGGAAGTTCTTCCTAAGATCTAATCTCTGATTTCATTTAAATTTAATTTAAAGCCCTAATATGCAGATAATAAACCAGGCACACATCAGTCATGTCACACCTCCAAAGCCACACACAAGTTCAGCTGTGCAGGACTCAACCTCCTTACAGGATACATGATGAGGTCTTGTTTTTTCCACCACATTTGAACACCTCATTATAGGGAGAATGTATCCATCTAACGGCACCAGGAGTTAGAAAACCCTTTCCTTACTCTAGTATTGGTGCGTGTTAGTACAAGGAAGGTGGAACTGCTCCTAGAGGGCCCCAGCACCATCTGTGGCACTGCTCCCAAACCTCTTCTGTCCATCTGATATGACAGTACGCACCAGAAAGCATCACCAAAACCATTCCCACACTTATGTCAGCCTCCAAATCCCCTATTTTCCTTCCAGTTGTACTTAAGTCTAGTGCCAGTGATACGCCAGGGCCCTTCTCTGTAGGGTACAGCAAGGAACATTCTACACTTTGCAGAACTACATGGGCTGCTAACAGGCCTCGCAGTTCTCAAACCAAGGCAAACGGCTCTCACAGCCACGCTGCAGGAACGATACTTCCACCTCCTCCTCTTCCTCCTCCTCCTCCCAACAGGAGCAACTTCTAGTCAACACCAGAGTAGTCACCTGCCCCCATATTCAGCATGACATTGTACACAGATACTCTTATTTTTTGACAATTATGAGAAAGAGACTAACCCCAGAAGTTTGTATGTCATGAGGAAGCGTCTTCTGAATTACTGTAGTTGCCAACTGTGAGGTGGTCCGAATCGGTTTCTTTACTGAAAAACAGTAGCTTTTTTTTTAACAAGCTGCAATAAGGGACTGGGAAAGACTATCTTTAATACAGCGACCCCTGAGCACGTATGTCCCCACGTACATGGTTTTATTCCTCTTGCCTGACGTTGCTGTGTGCTGGAGGTGGTGAGCAGGGGGCTGGATGGGACTGAGGGCTCAGAGTTGACCACTACGCTCTGTGGAGTATCTCTTGCTCCTCACCTCGCAGCCCACATGCTCCAGCGCACAGCAACCCCTCACCACACACGTCCCGGGCTGTGACATGCTCACCCCAGGGTACAAGGGGCCTGTGACCTCAGGTTCTGTGCTCCCCTCCAGGCTGTACGGCCAACAACGGAGATCCACCAGAGCAGAAGCATGTAGAGGATGCCCAGCCAGCATGACCCAAGCCCCTGTGCTTCGTGCAGCCTCATGCACTCTGCTGAGCTGAGGTTCTTAACGCACAACCCGACATCCTTGGCCTGGAAGGACCAAGGCCAGGGAAAGAGTACAAGCATAACATTCAAGAGACAAAACAGGCTGTGGTACCTCCCCGTTTGCAATCGCCAGGTTACTCACTGTTGTTCAGCTTTGGCTCGGTCACTGAGGAAGAAGAGGGCTGTGGCCAGGAAAAACATCCCTCCTAGGACAACGACAAACGGGCAGAGCATGAGTGCGTACCCCAAGCTGAGGAACTCCCAGACTGGGGACTCCTTTGTGCTTTGTCGTATTAGGTCTGAGATCTAGGAGAGAAGAGCAAAAACAGATTAGTCACTCAGATGAAAAAGAGACACATTAATGGGGAAGGGAACACAATTCCCCAAAAAACTGCCCACCGCACATGTGTGTAAAGTTTAAAAGGGAACAGTGTGTTTGGTAAGGGCTGAACGTCCCCTGCATGCCACTTTGGAAAAACCTGGGTGACTTCTGCTGCAAGCAGCTTGGCCAGAGCTCTCCTCTGCCCCTCAGGCTCTTCTGGCCTGATCTGCTATTCTTCCCACAGCCCTCTCCAGCTTCCCCCTGGCTGCGTCCTCAAGCGTCTGGCCTTGCTCTACTGACCAACCTCCCGCGGTGCCGGCAAGGCCACACTGGCACCGCTCAGTGGGTGAGGAGTGATCCATCTTCTGCAATTTCTGTCAAGCCCTCCTTACTCCTACACCTTCCCTGCCTTTCCACAAAAGGAGGGATTAAATTCCACTTCTGTGGAGAGAGTGTGAAGGGGGAAATGTTTTTCACAGAACAAAAAAAAACGAGATCCCATTGGAATTTCAGAACTCTGATGTAGGCTTTTTATCCCCACGTCTGAGGTATGGGCTTCCTTCCTCTCACCCCTGAGCTGCCCTGTGAAGTTTCATTATGTGCAAGATGTGACTCTGCCCCCCACCTCAGATCCCCAAGGTCTGTTGCGCCGGGGCTGTGCCCACACTAAAGAACCACTGAGTTTTATGGGCAAACTGCGTCCTCCCCCAGCCGAAAAGCATAATTATGACAGTAAACACAAGGTTGTAGTTACACGAAGGAGCAGTGACACACAATGGCATTATTTAGTTCATTATGAAAAGCTTTTGCTAAAACTCACTAATATTTAATGACTGTCCATAGCTAAAACAACCACATTTTAGTATTTACTGTCCAGCAAGCAACTTTCCTGTCCATGGTAGCAGCAGTTGCGGGGAGTCTCAAGGCACTGGGTACTTGTATGTCCAGCTCTGTTTTTATCTGTGACATTTCACTGAGTCAGAAACACTAGTTTATACCAAAAAACTGCAGGGAATGTAGAACCCTACTGCTGCGCACACACGCAGTTTGGCTCCAGAAATAGCCAGAGCTTGTGCAGCAACTGAATTGCTGAACTGCTACGTTACTGCCAGTGAGAAAGGTGGTCAGACACCATTGATGAGCAAAATCTGAGCCTTCAGTCCCAAAAACCAAGTGGGGAAATGCCATACGCAGGAGGATTATGACAATTCGCAGCCCTGCGGTGACCCGCAAGGTAAAGGCATGCCAAGAGGTGCCCCAACAGAGGGTCATGGGAGGATGACAATGGTGGGGACTTGGGTGAGCAAAGTGTGCTTTGGAGGGGAGACTGGAGCGTTGGTGGCCTCAGGGCCTTCATACCCATCATACATCTCAGCCTGTCTCCTGCTAGAGTGGAGGGAAGGAGTGAGCAGCCTGATCATAGAATCCTAGAATGGTCCAGGCAGGAAGGGACCTCTAGGGTCATCTAGTCTGACCTCTCCGCAGTCAACAGGGACACCCCCAATTAGACCAGGTTGCTCAGGGCCTCCTCCAGCCTCCCCTTGAAGATCTCCAGGGAAGGGGCCTCAATCACCTCCCTGGGCAACCTGTGTCCCAGCACTCTCAGAGTAAAGAACCTATTCCTCATATTCAATCTACATCTGCTCTTCTCCAGCTTGAAGCCATTGCCCCTTGTCCTGTCCCTGCAGGCCTTTGGAAACAGACCCTCTCCAGCCTTCCTGTAGCCCCTTCAGGTACTGGAAGGCTGCTCTGAGGTCTCCCTGGATCCTCCTCTTCTCCAGGTTGAACAACCCCAGCTCCCTCAGCCTGTCCTTGCAGCAAAGGTGCTCCAACCCCCTGATTGTTTTTATGGCCCTCCTCTGGACCTGCTCCATCAGGTCCATGTCCTTCCTCTCTTGAGGGCTCCAGACCTGCACACAGGACTCCAGGTGAGGTGTCACCAGAGCAGAGCAAAGTGGCAGAATCCCCTCTCTGGATCTGCTGGCAACGCACCTTTTGATGCAGCCCAGGATGGGATTGGCCTTCTGGGGTGCAAGTGCCTACTGCCTGCTCATAGCCAGCTTCTTCATCAGCACCCCCAAGTCCCTTTCCTCAGGGTTGCTTTCTAACACCTTATCCCCTGGTCTGTATTGAGAGTGAGGAGATTGTTCTGGCAGAGGACCACCTCCCAGGATGGAGCATTCTCAAGTAGAGAGGAGTGAATAAACATGGGATGAGTGTACCTACAGAAAGGACTGAAGGTTTTTAAGCAGACTGCTCCGTTTCATTCCCTGCCCTAGAGAGGAACAGGAGAAACTTTCAGTGCCTGGGGAAGCTAAGGAAGCATTCTGTCCTCTCAACGAGAACTTCATGCACAGTGTGTAACACACAAGGAAAAACAAGAGAGATATGAACAAGTCTCGTATGAGAAATTACAGTTTAAAAAAGTCTGTAGACTGATGGCAAGTAACAGTGGCTATTAGTCTGAGAGACTTATTAAAAAATAGCAGTGAGACTTGAATGGGAAAAGAACTCACCCACAGGAAATTAGCAGAATATGCACAGCACCCAGAAGACAGGGACATCAGCTGGTAATTTATTCCCTCTTGTATGCAAGACACCTCCATTCCAAACATTTCCCTTACTCTTCACTACAAATCAAAATTTGGGATTGACTCAGCCCCTCTGTGTGCAACAGCCAGAACTGAAGCTATTCTAACATAGAAATTTAGAAATTCTAAACCATTTTTCATTTTGGGGGATGGATACGATTATCCACCAAAAGGACCAGACAATAAATCACTCGACAAATTGATATGATAAATCAGCAGCAGAGGATGAAAAGCCAGGCATGTGCTCCCGATTGCTTTCTCCTTATGGATGACATGACAGTCCAAGCTAAAACCAGCTCTGAAAATGTAAAGTCTCCCACAAATAACACTCCCGATGCAGCTCACCCCACACCTTCCTTTCTAAGGCTGACCTTTTATACCAGTGAATCGTGTCAATATTGAATCTGAATTTTTAACCCAACACACTGTTAAGAATTTATTTAGAAAAAGCAGTTTCCTCATGTTTTTCTCAAAGTATAATTCTTCCCACCAAGTCAGCTGGGTTTTCTCATCTAGGTTTCCTGTAATCCCCTCAGCCACATCTGCATCTCTCAACTCTAGAACTTTATCAGGGCCCACAAATACGTTTTTGCTGTTAACTTACAGTCACTATTCCCTCTTGTTTTCTTCCCCTCAGTTACAAGCCACCTGCTAAGACTGGAACTTTGGCATCTCCTCTCCAGAGGACACAGGACATAATTACAGCCTTGGGCTCCAAGAACGACAGACCGTCTGCCAAATGGTCTGCTCTGTGTTGCCAATTTTGGGCTTTCCAGACTCCTTGTGATGAGAGCACCCTGTGATGTCTAACTGGGATTTGGCAAGACCCAACCCGGCATCATACTTGGTGTCTTCTCTCTATCATGAGTAACAAAAAAGGGGGGGGTTGCCAGCACAGTCAGTGCCAGTTCCTAGCGTGGAGCCACATGTGGGATTCCTTCCTTTGTTCTGCCAATCGGTGGGTGGCAAAAAAGAACTTTCAAAACATTTACTCAAAACTCGGGGGTGGAAAATCAATAAGGAAGCCCTGCTGCTGCTTTGCAGTCTAAACAAAAGTCTTTGGTGACATCCCAACTATGAATGTTCATGCCTTCTCTTCCCTTCACTCTGTAACACAGATCTCAGACCAAGAGGAATGACTTTGCTAAATAAACTCCAGCTCCCAGCAGCAGAATACAAACGGCAAGTGTTCAGCTGGTGGCAGCCAATTGGATGGAGTCCAGCGAGAGAAAATGCCCACCTTCTGGAGAAGGAAGAGTACAGCATGATCCAAACAGCCCCAATCCCTGGTTCTCTCTCAGTCTGAGCGCAGAAGACAATAAAGGGAAAAAGGGAAACTTCATTTCCTTTCTGGGGAAGCATGTGTTGTGTTTTTGGGAGCACTGGTCAGGCTACTGGGAAAAGCTCAGGCGGGCTGAAGCCCCAGGAAGGGCTGTGATACTGTCCCTCCTGAACAGCACGGGTGGGTAAATTAAATTATTTTCTAATTAGACAACATACTGGTAACAACATCTTTGAAACCATCATTTCATGTACCCTGGGTTGTTGCTGAGTCACCCATTTCAATTCCTCTGCAATTGCTTGATTTCTCTAAATTCCTGACGTTGCCTCTTGGGCACAAATCTTGCTGCATAAAAGGATGTTTCCACTGCAGCATCTGGCAGAAATACCCGATTTTCATCATCACCCAATGAGATCCGGGACAGGTTTTCCCTAGCCCCTCTCCTCACTGTCTGTAACCCCACAGCATCACAACTGCCTGGGTTCACCCGCTCTGAATTCAGAGATGCATGTGAAAGATTTCTTTGTTGTTTGTTTGTTTTTTTTTTTAAATCTAATATGAATGCAAATGAAGAGCAGAAACTATAAATAAGGGATTTTATAAAGTAAAAGTAAACAATTTGCTGGACCTGTGGGGGAGCACAAACATTTATACTGCGTTAAATAGCATGAGAAACACATTATAAAAAGAGGAAGCAAAGCCAACCATTTAATGATATTAATCCTGAAACCCACAGAAAGGTGAAAGCAATTATATTCCAAAAGTTATTTCAATTTTAACATTGGCATGTTTAGATGTTCCATGTGGGAAAAAAAAAGCCAAACGCTGTTAATCTTAATTGTGTTCTTTTGAGATCACAAACAAATTTAATACGACTTGGCTGGAGACAATATCAACACCCGGCATTTGTGGGTGGTGCCCACCCTTTGCCCCTGTGAGACCCCTAGGAAGGATTCCTGCCCTGCTCCCCTGGTGCCCCCTCCTCAGCTGCAGGAAAGGACTGGTGATTCCTTGAAAAGGCTACAATAAATGAAAAGACTCGACCCAGGGTTCCACTTGTGACGCCGGCAAATGGACTTTGTATGTCTCTTGGTGTCAGAGCAACGTTCGCCTCCAGACAGCAATTGCTCTGCTGAAGAGAAGAGGGTTGAAAGTCTATTTTCTTCATGCCTTTCTCTCCAGGCCTGGCCTGCCCATAGGGTTTATATGTTGACAACGGACTTTCTCCTGGCCCAGCAGGAGATGCCTTGTATCATGGTCAACACGGAATTGAGGAACACAGCTACGTGACTGAACACAGCTACTTAAATACGTAGGGAGAAGGGAATGATTGCTTATATGCAAAGATAAGGTATGTGGCACGTGAGCACAGCATGGGAGCACAGCCTGAGCAGCATCCCTGTCCACCAGGGGAGAGGACAGGACACCCGTCTCTCCTTGCCACACAGGTCCTTTCCCCATGGGTGTGTTCCAGGATTAGGAAGCCATTCCCCCCACACTGCAGAAATTAGGACTTCTCCTTCTGAAAGGAGGTGCTCAGCACCATGAAATCTCTGTGTCCTACTGGGACTAGGCCAAAAAGACCAATGGCATCCTGCAGTGCATCAAAAGTGTGACCCACAGGTTGAGGGAGTCATCCTGCCCCTCTGCTCTGCCCTGGAGACACCCCATCTGGAGCACTGGGTCCAGTTCTGGGCCCCCTAGTTCAGGAAGGACAGGGAACTGCTGGAGAGGGTACAGCAGAGGGACCACAAAGGTAATGAGGGGCCTCTTAGGAGGAAAGGCTGAGGAACTTGGGTCTTTTCAGTCTGGAGAAGAGAAGACTGAGGGGGGATCTGATCAACCCCTATAAATACTTCAAGGGTGGGTGTCAAGAAGAAGGTACCAGTCTCTTTTCAGTTGAGCCCAGGGACAGGACAAGAGGGAACAGGCACAACCTTGAACAGAAAAAGTTCCACCTAAACAGGAAGAGGAACCTTTTCACTTTGAGGGTGGCAGAGCCCTGGCAGAGGCTGCCCAGAGATGTGGTGGAGACTCTCTCTGGTTCAAAACCTGCCTGGAAATGTTTCTGTGCAGCCTGCTCTGGGTGGACCTGCTTTGGCAGGGAGTTGGACTAGATGACCTCCAAAGGTCCCTTCTGACCCCATAGCATTCTGTGATTCTGGGAGTTCACAGCATCTTTGGTAGGTCATTAGTTAATGAGATTTTTAGCACATAGAAAAGGAGTGATGGAGCGGATGGGACAGAGCTTGAAACACTTGACTGAAACAATGATCAGCCCTGGATTTCTGGGCTTTCTTTAATGAGATACTTTTACATACTTTAAACACCCGTTTATCAAAAATACACTTTTAACCAAAGTCTTGGGAAATGGCAGGTGCACGGCACCGCGGGGAAAAAACAGAAGGTTTGCCAGAACCCCTGGCAAATGCCTCTTGTATGGGAAGTCTTTCTGGTTTTTTAGGGCAGATTTGAATCTTGTCTGTTGGTGAGTCATCAGAAGTGGGAAGCTTGTTAGTTTCTTGCAATGAGGAGATAGATCCTCTGTGGATTGGTCTCCAGGTGATTAATTTACCCCCCCTTTTTTTTGTCAGTTGACAGCCATGTCACAGATTTGGCCTCTCCCTGCACTACATATTTGTAGGCTTTTAATTACTCATCTCACCCTCAACTGAAAGCTGCTACTAGAAGAAAAAGATAACAAGGATGAGGGGCTGGGGGGTCTCTCCCATGCAGTATTGCCCTGGCACATGCCCATCACATGGCAGACTGTGGGGGTCAAGTCCCATTTTACCCACCACGATCTGAGCCACAGAGGGGACAGCATTAAGGCTGCAGAAGACCCATCAGGCAGCACTGATTGGAGCCCTACCCCAGCCCCAGGCTGTGGCCTGTTTTCATCCAGCAAATGGAAGAGGACAGAGTAACCATGTCCACAGATCTGCTCTGAAATAGCCATAGCCTTTTTAACCATAAAATAGGAATTTTAAACCACAATACATGACTCCTGCTTCCTCAGGCAGGCAAGTCTTTACATATAGAACTACTTTCTACACAGACATATCTACTCAGATGGGTAAACACCTTTGAAACCAAATCAGCCAAAAAAGCTGTCTTAAACTGGGGCAAGAAGGCAGTGAAATCTACACCTTCAATTATAACTTTCATTAAAAAAGTACCTTAATTGCTGCATTTACTACAGTTTTCCTTGAGTTACCCCTAATCAAATGCTGATCTGCCTTCCCTGATACTCTGCACCAGCGATAATTAACACTGTTCTGCTAACTACCTGCTAAAGGAAGGTCATTAGCATTCTTGCTATTTAAGTAGCTCATTAGATCTAGTTTATCAACCTCCTCACAGGAGAAAGCTGGGGAAGGGAAAAAAGTGCAGGGTGACAAGTCATAGGCTGCTTCTTAAGATTTTTCCAGGTAATATTAGAAGCTGCACAAAAGCAAAAGAGAACAGAACAGCTCAGATTTGCTTACAGTTTATTACAAGGTCATAGAATTGTTCTGGTTGGAAAATACCTTAGAATCACTGACTCACAGAAACCTTTGGGCTGGAATGGACCTTAAAGATCATCCAGTTCCAACTCCCTGCCCTGGGCAGGGACACCTCCCACCAGACTAGGTTGCTCCAAGCCCCGTCCAGCCTGGCCTTGAACCTCTCCAGGGATAGGCCATTCACAACTTCCCTGGGGAACCTGGGCCAGGATCTCACCACTCTCACAGTGAAGAATTTCTTCCCCAGATCTCATCTAAATCTCCCCTCTTTCAATTTAAAACCATCCCACTCATCCTGTTGCTCCCCCCTCCCTGATCACAAGTCCCTGCCCTGATTTCCTGGAGCCCCTTTAAGGATGGGAACAGACTCTAAGCTCTTCCTGGAACCTTCTCTTTTCCAGGTTGAACCCCGCCAACTCTCTCAGCCTGTCCTCACAGGACATCCCTTGGAGCATCTTCATAGCCTCTTCTGGCCCTGCTCCAACAGCTCCATGTCCTTCCTGAGGTGAGGACTCCAGAGCTGGAGACAGTGCTCCAGGTGCGAGCTGTCAAGATAATCAAGTCCAACAATTAACCCAGCACTGCCAAAACCACCACCAAACCATGTCCCTCACCGTGTCTACACGTCACTTAGTACCCCTTTTTCTACAGGAGACTGTTGGAGGAGAAGACACACTGACACAGTGTCCAATGGCAGGGGCTACCCAGAGGAGACCACCAGAGCCCCTGCAGGTAATGCTGCCGTTGGCAGAACTAGAGATGGACAGATGAGGGGAGCTTTCTTGTGGTCGCCCCTCTCACAGAGCCTGGTTGCCAAACCGGGAACGCTGTCCTGACACTGCTTGGTAGGAGCACTGAAGGTTGTGTCCCTCAGGAAAGCTGAAGATGCAGCAGCCCAGAGGTCAGGACAGAGAGGTGCCACCAGCAGCGGAATACTGGGAGTAGTTTTTAGCCCATCAAAAAGTGCTGGTGGAGGAGAGCTGATCTCTGGCACTTTAAAACACCATCCTCACATGTGAATGTTGCCAGGTGATAAGCAAATACAGAGAGGTTTCAGTCCTTAGACCTGATGGACGGTGGCACAGGGGAGATGAGGAAGAACTGAATAAAGCAGGGAACCCAGAGGAGAGCCAGTGGCAGCAGAGCATCCAGGACATGGATCATGGCAGCTGTTTCCCTGGCAGACGAGGTCGGTGCCCGTGTCTCATTGTGGGCAGGGCAAGCAGGGAGGCAGAGGTGGAAGGGGAAAGCGCTGCTGCAGTTAGACAGGGAGCAACTGACAGAGCTGGGGCAAGGAAAAAGTACCAATGCACAGCCTCAAAAGAAAAAGAAAGCATGACTGCTCCTGATCAGTTTTCCTGAAGGAAAAGAGCGCATCAGTGAGTGGATGAGAACTGCTGTTTGGGGGAAGGAACAAGGTAAGCCCTGAGCAGGGGAGACAGGCTCATGTGTGCCTGTGCACAGAGCAACATACAAGCAAGGACTCCCTGCACTTCTTACAGCTATTTCATTTTAAAGGCCAACAAAGCTATAACCTGAATTAATAATGCAAAGAGCTGGAACAGCCTGAGAAGAGTGAACTATTTCACATTCTGCTGCTGGTTACTTCCACCCAGCTCTTCTGAGTTTGAAATGCTGTCTAGGTATTTGGGGATGGGAAGGGCAGGTAGAAGACCTTTCTTTGGTACCCAACATGAGTGTGGGGTGTGGGGTATTTCTCTTAACTGTTCTGTGCTTCCACAACCATGTCTGCACAGCGGGACCTTTCAAAGATGGAAAAAGTATGGGAGATGTTTGGGTGTAACACACCAGAGAGGTGAAATCTCTCACTGACTGCCTCAAGAACAAAGCACGGCATTATACTGCAAGTTGTTACACAGGAATTATTTATACTCTGCAGGCTCCCACAAAGGTCCTGAAAAAGTTGAAGTAATCTAAGAATAAAAACTGTCTCATCTAATGAAATACTGCAGCAGTGCCTGTTCTTATTTGTGAATGAATAGGCTGCGCTGATTTATTGCAATTGATCCCAGTGCTTGGCAGGTAGTAAAAGCTTCCCCAAATTACAGCTGCCACCCTAAAACTGCATTTGCATAACTTCTTTGTAAGTCAATCTTAAGCCTTTTTACCATAAAAATAAAACTTGTCAATATTTAAACAGACATGAAAAATAAGTGCACACACACACAGAGGCTTCCTTCCCCCTAGCTTTTGAACACTGACATATATTTTGGTGCTTTGGGGGATTGTAAGGCACCACATCACAGGATTTAGAGATTACTGAAAACCATGGGTCTGACCTTCAGCTCGTACGGCACCCACAGAGCCAGGGAGCAATCACAGGCAGGAGGCTGCAGCTGTGAAGTACCTTCTACATTCCATGTGAGGATTGTAAGATCAATACAACATTTATTGGTATCAAGCAGAGACAGAAGCCCGTGACAGCTTAGTCCTACCAGGACATGGGTATCTTGTTCGTTATTAACAGCACTGCTAGAGGAACTCACGAGTTCACGAGTCTCATAAGGAACTCACTCAAGATTCCAGCCTTATTTGATCAAAGCCCTGCTCACTGTAATTTTGTATGCAGTCAGCAGAAAGGGTAGATCCTCAGGATCTGAGATGAACCCTGAGTGATCAAGAGGCTGAGTTTCACTGGTCTGTTACTGCAGGTCAGTTGATTTATCCCCCTTCTACCTCTCGCTCTCAAGACCTACCCTGCTTTTGGGCTGCTTCATCATAACTCTGGAGTAACAGCAGCGTGAGCTGATGTCCTCAGGCTGGGGATCCCAAAAAGACAATGGGAATTCGGTCCCAAATTTCCCTTAAAGCCAACAGGAGCAGGTTGCTTAACTCCCATGGACTGCCTTGAAAGTCCTAGTCATTATCCAAGCCACTCCTTACCCTGCCCAAGTGAAGTTTCAATCCTGTGTGAAGGTCTCCATCCTACAAAGCAGATGGACAATCTCAACAAGGTTTTCAACAATCAAGTCAATTGCTTGTCTTAGCTCTGGTGGAGAAATTGGCTGCTTGTCCTTTCACTCTGAATGCTATTTGTTTTCCTGTGTTCCATGAAAGCCTCTGCTGACCTTTCAGTTGCTGTAGCTCAGGGTGTGTGAGTCAGCCGGGCCAGAGGCTACAGAAATGGGTGCTGGTGCCTCTGCTGACACGAGAGCTTCACTCCTGCTCTTCTGCCTTGTACTTGAGTAGTCTCCTCCCAAATGAGAACTGCCTCACAAGTACACCATTAAAAAAGAGTAATTCATAATTAATATTTTCCCAGTGTAAAGGAGGCCTAAGGCAGCTATTAAATTGGGGTTAAGCATATTTCAGGCGGGCATCCTTAAGTAACTCACAGCTTCCTTGATCTCCGAATACCAGAAGGACAAGGCACATTATTTTCTACAACCAAAGTCTTTTTTTCTTTTTTCTCCAATCTGTGACGCTCAAGAGCCCTAGGCAGCTTTCAAGATTAATTGCAATCATTCTGGGTCCTCACCATTCCTCCTGGACATCCCTCTTACGTAAGAAAAAAGGGCAAACGTGCAGCAGGGTCACCTGAGCCAGCCCGGCCAGCATCTCAGACCCTGCCGATGCCACCTCAGCACCGGCACGGACCTTCAAAGCGGGCTGGCCTGCTTAATTCATTCCCCAACTGACATTCCCCACGTCGCCTGCCCTGCACAAAGCTGTCTCTTCCACCCATTCCTTTGTTCTTGTCACTTTCAAATAATTTCTAAAATTGGATCATTTCTCCCCGGGTGCCCAGAACATTGAAGTAAATGTAGAGTAAGCCAAATTGCATCCATTTGTTCTCTTGAGTAATTTCTCATTTCTTTTGTCCATTCAGCCTCATCTGTATCTGTCTTGTGTACTTCAGAGGGCTACACATTCTTGTGTACTTCAGAGGGCTACAGAGCAACTGCCTCATTTCAACCCTAAATATTTATGTATATAAAATACACATATACAAAATTAAATATATAAAAATAAATATGTATAGATACACACACCAATGTCCATGGGATGAAAATTATGTTTTTTCAAAAAAAAAGGTGCACAGCACCCAGCAGCTGCATCACACAGCAGTATGAAGAGGAACAGGCACATCAAAGTTCTCTTCTCTTTAGTGATGGGATCACTTTTCCAGGTGATCACTGGAAAACCAGAGCACTTCCAACACAACCCCACCAGTGCCACGTAGGGCTTTACATGGAAGCTACGATACTTGATAAATGGTGACCTCTGTTCTCTGAAACTCAGTGCATCAAACCCCACACAGAGGGATACAAGGGAAAGAAATTACCCCAGTATAGCTGCACGCTGCTACCCTTGAAGGGGTATTTGGATTACGAGTCCAGGTTAACAAACACACACACCGCACTGTGCCCCTCTAATTTCTAATGGACCTGTGTCCAACCATTCTCCCTTCACAGAGCTGCCCCTAAGCTTTACAAATGCCTTAGGCTAAACAGATTTAGAAGGTCAATTCTCAAGCCCAAGTGGTCCTTCCCAGGTTGGATTGAAGCCCATGGATAATCTAAGCACGTAAAAAACTTGCACTGCACCACGCCACATCCCATCCTGCTGATAAACACAGGCCTTCCTCCCCAAGCACGGTGTCACTTGGCATTTCAGAGAAGCAGTTAGTAAACAAAACCAAACCCAGGAGCAAAACCCCTGCCAAAACCTGCTGTGAGCACTTACAAATCCGATCAGATAAGGGCTGCCGGCATCTCCCAGGAGGTGTGAAGTGAAACTCTGCAAGGCCACTGCGGTTGCACGGCGTGTCGGAATGACCACGTACTGCAAGGAAAGAAGGGGAAATTAAAAAGCAAATACATGTAAAGAAACTGAACTAAAGACCGTGTCCTGGCTGTCTTGTTATGCCCAGGTCAGGACAAGAGCAGACACAGTCCACAGATGGCTTAAGTAACTGGGGAGCTCTGGTGGCCTTTGGGGCTTTCCAGTGCACCTGGTGGCAGGTGATGAGGGATACCTTCAACAAGGCCAAGTGCCAGGTCCTGCATTTGGGCCACAACAACCCTATGCAGTGCTACAGGCTTGGGGAAGTGTGGCTGGAGCTGCCTGGCAGAAAAGAACCTGGGGGTGCTGGTTGACAAGCGGCTGAACATGAGCCAGCAGTGTGCCCAGGTGGCCAAGAAGGCCAATGGCATCCTGGATTGCATAAAAAATAGTGTGACCAGCAGAAGTAGCACTGGTGAGGCCGCACCTTGAGTATTGTGTCCAGTTCTGGGCACCTCAACACAAGACAGATATCGAGGTGCTGGAGCGAGTACAGAGGAGGGCAACGAAGCTGGTGAGAGGCCTGGAGAATAAGGCTTATGAGGATCGATTGAGGGAGTTGGGGTTGTTTAGTGTGAGGAAGAGGAGGCTGAGGGGAGACCTCATCACTCTCTACAACTGCTTGAAAGGGCATTGTAGAAAGGTTGGTGCTGGTCTCTTCTCACAGGCAATGAGCGACAGGACAAGAGGGAATGGCTGCAAGCTGCAGCAGGGTAGGGTTAGGCTGGACATTAGGAAAAAGTTTTTCACAGAAAGAGTGGTCAGTCAGTGGAATCAGCTGCCCAGGGAGGTGGTGGAGTCACCATCCCTGACTGTGTTTAAGAGTCGATGAGATGTGGTGTTGAGGGATATGGTGTAGGGGAGAACTTGTAGAGTAGGGCTGATGGTTGGACTTGATGATCTCAAGGGTCTCTTCCAACATATCTGATTCTATGATTCTAAATGTGTTGAGTTTGGCTAGAAACTTCACCCACGAGAGACAGCTCTTGGTCCTCAGCCCATGTTTTTCTTGGCCAAGGAGGGAGTGAAGTTGGAGGTTGCCTGCAGCACTCAGTGCCACCAGCCCTCCCAACAAGGACTCGGCTGTCATCTGGGATACCGTGTTTTTTCCCATAATAAACACTTCATTTTGTTTCCTAAACTGTAAGCAATTCACAGTGGTATGAAAGGTCATGCAACCTCCCCTCCCACTCCATCTCTCGCCGCTTTACTTTTTTCTCAAAAAAAGATGTGATTCCACTTGTGAAAAATAACACAGAGATATTAGGAAAATTTTCCAGAGTTGAGATACTGTCATTTCTCTCACAGGACATGACACTTGCAGCCAGGTCAGGCAGAAGCAGTCTGACCACACAGGCTCAGTAGAAAAGATTAATTATTTCCCCATTAAGGGACCAGAGCTTACAGAAAACAGAACACTAACCTTGGAAGGGGATGAAAGATTAAAAAAAAAAACCAACAGAAAACCAACCCCCCATCCTGTCATCCTGTGGAATGACCTAATTTTTATAACACATGTTTAGAAGCAGAAAAAAGTAATTGTTTCCTGTGTAAAACTTGTGAAAGAAGCTGGCTAAGAGCATCTGCACCAAGTCCACATATCCCAGTTTAGAAATGGACCTTGTCTCGATTGAAATGCTGATAGTAACGAAGAATTCATTAGGTCTCTACATCCAAGTGAGATTTGTTTTCACTTCTGAGCGCTGAATCCTGCCCTGCCTTTATCTGTTTTTCTGCTGAGCTCTCTGTCCTGCCAGAAATTACTCTCTTCTTCTGTGATTCGTAGACCATGATCCCTTTTCTTACTCCCCTTTCTCTCTGATGGGCTGCCTTTAGCCCGTCTTTAGCTTTCCCAGACTCCAACTCATTCTTTGAGTTTCTCAACTTTTCCTGAAGTCATTTATTAATTAAATGGGACATTTCCGGACTGGCATATCCCCAGCTCCAGACTCCCAGAGACGAATTCACCTTCGCTGACTGGGGCAGGGAGAACTCACCGCCCCACAGCCACCTATCTCAGGGTGCAGGAGCTGAAGCAGCATTTCAGGGCTTCAACACAGGGAAAGCAGCAGGAAGAGCTGTTAGGAAAAGGAAAGGAAAGAACCAGCGTTGAGGAAATGCACACTAGAAGAGCACTGGTGCCTATTTAGAATGGCCATCACATTTTCTAAGCAGAGACAATTAGGAATGATGGGTAAAATTAGATTAAATGCTTCTCCTTAGGGTTTTAATATGGTCTTGGAGAATGACCTGCCAGTTATTTCATCACTGGTTTGCAGTGGGCACTGGCAGCCCAGAAAGCCAACCCCATCCTGGGCTGCATCAAAAGAAGCATGGGCAGCAGGTCACGGGAGGTGATTCTACCCCTCTGTTCTGTGCTCATGAGACCCCACCTGGAGCACTGTGTCCAGCTCTGGAGTCCTCAACATAGAAAGGACAAGGACCTGTTGGAGCCGGGCCAGCAGAGGGCCACAAAGATGCTCAAAGGGCTGGAGCACCTCTGCTGTGAAGACAGGCTGAGGGAGCTGGGGTTGTTCAGCCTGGAGAAGAGAAGGTTCTGGGGAGACCTTAGAGCAGCCTTCCAGTATCTGAAGGGGCTACAGGAGAGCTGGGGAGGGACTCTTTCTCAGGGAGTGGAGTGACAGGTCAAAGGATAATAGTTTTAAATTGAAAGCGGGAAGATTGAGATGAGATACCAGAAAGAAATTCTTTGCTGTGAGGGTGGTGAGACCCTGGCCCAGTTGCCCAGAGAAGCTGTGGCTGCCCCATTCCTGGAGGGGTTCAAGGCCAGGCTGGATGGGGCTTGGAGCAACCTGGTCTGGTGGGAGGTGTCCCTGCCCAGGGCAGGGGGTTGGAACTGGCTGATCTTCAAGGTCCCTTCCAACTCTAACCATTCTATGATTCTAATCTGACAAAGCTGCAAAAGTAGACTACTAATGCACTTGGACGCCACGTTTTAAATGGTATCCTCTTTAAAGGGTACTCTCTTAAACTCCTTGTGTGACAGAAGAGGAAAAGAAACTCAGATCTGCAGCAGCCACCTGGCAGGCACCATCCTCCTTTGGCATCCAGGAGCTCAAAACAAGACATGAATCCTCCCAGAAACCCCAAGAGACAAATAAGGCCTAGACTTTATTAGAGAGACAGAAGCGTTACTGAAGGTCACACACAGCAGGAGAGCCACACAATTCATTACCGTTCCCCTAAGACATGGTATAATGGGGGGCACCTGGATAGATTAGATGGAAGGAATCAAAAAAAGGCAAAAAAAGTATTATTGTGCTTATTCCCACCTGGCACCAGTTCACACAGGTGCACCAGGGGACCAGAGAAGCATTGGGCAAGGGCTATTCCAGAAATGGGCCTCTGAGAATATAAAGTGAAATTTCTCCCAAATTCAAGAGCCCAGAGCTGTGCAGGTCTGTGAAATGGGGGATTTTAAACTTATGTTAAAATATTTTTCTTTCTAGAAAGTTTATAAATGTGGAGAAGAAAGCCTGCCTGCCCCTACATTCCAGCCATTTTCAAAGGAAATGGCAAATTTCTTCAGAACGTACCATTTTCATGGAGTGGCAGTGAATTGCTACCAGCTGGAGAAAGACATGTGGATGATACCTCTGTCATGTGTGTGCATATGTATACATTTATACACATGATTACATGCACATGTATAGTATACATGATTTTGTATGTGTATCTGTATTATGCATACATGTAGTTTTGCAAGTAGCAATTTCTCCAGGAATTTTTCAGTTTGCACTATGAAGTGCCAAAACGTAGTAAATTTAGCTTGAAATTCAAGTGACAAACACCCCCCTCCTCCCCCAAACCAAAATCCCACCACGTGGCAAGCAAATGAAGATGAGATTTTTTCCTCCTGCTCTAAAACAAATACTGGAAAGAAGAAAGGCTTAAACCACCACCTCCAAAAGACAAAAAAAAAAAGTATACTCTGCCCTATCCTTGCCTAAAAAGCATTTTATTCTGATGAGAGGAAGTAGCTGATAGCACACATTAACTACTGTTCTAGGAAGACAGCAGTAAATTACAGCCCTAACTGGGCATTTTTATATTAAAATAGACCTAAATTCAAACCATACATGGCCTGGTTTGAACATCCCACAGAAGCTGGAGGTGGGAGAGCCACAGCAGCCGTGGCAGAAGCCCGTGGGATGATCCTGGCTCATCTGTCATCCAGGTTGAGAGACCAGTGGCACTGAGGACTGGCAGGGAGGCTGAGCAAGCAGCTTTGGGAAACCTCTCTAAATAGAGGTTCAAAAAGGCCATGGTTTACTGCTGACGTCCCCTTCCCGGAGTGCAAACAGCAGGATGAGCTGGTGTGGAATCAGGAAAGCCAAGGAGAGATCATCCTGTTCCCAGTAAAAGGCCATGTGCCAAAGAGGGAAGTCCTGGTGTTTATGCCTAATCTTTGATAGAAAATTCTACTCTCTAAAGCCCTTTGCTGCTCTTTCTGGGTCAGGCAGTGATCTTTGGAACAAGGCATACTGGCCTCAGCACCAAAAGCAAAGAAAACACCAAGTCCATTCCAGCCACTGACTGAGCTTGGACATGGTGTTCCTCTTGCAGCTACTGCTCAGAAAAGGCCAAGGCTGTGACCCAGAGACACCAGCCTGGGAGAGCCCCTTAACTCAAGCTAGGCAGACGCTGTCAAAAAAACCCCAACCAACCACTTTTAAATCATAGAATCATTTAGATTGGAAGAGTCCCTTGGGATCATCGAGTCCAACCATCAAATGAACTAAAAGGAAGCTGACCTGGTCTCCAAACCACGGCACAGCACGGAGCAGCTCAGACCCACCTGCAACTCCACCGGAGAATGGCTGAGCCGCCCCTTGGCACATCCCTCCTGTGCTGGGGTGGTTGAACTGGGCCATCTAACTTTGTTCAAAGGCTCTCCTCACCCTGCCCTAAAATCTAAACCCCAAGCTCACTGGGAGAAGCAACAATGGGAACTTTTGCCAATGGCATTTATCTTCGGCTGGAAAAACAGGGCAGTAATGGATACTATATAAATAACTGGGGTTTACGTATGGGGAAGGTAATCAGAACAAAAAGCAACGTTCCCCCATGCCTGTTTCAAGCCCAAAGGAAGACTCTGATAGCAAAACATCAAGGCCAATCTCCTCCATGTCAGCAGGAAAAACTGATGTTTTAAAAGAAACAATAAAAACGTGGAGCATTTTCTGCGTGCGCACTCTGTGTGCATGGGGACTTTGCATGAACTGGAGACTGGCTTTGCTCAGCAAACACCGAGAGCTGAGGCCATTTGAATTGCCTACTGGCTCTTACGCAGAGATGCCACCAACCCTCTGTCAATCACCTCTGAGATGTGCTGTGGAGTTAAAACCCCACTATTAGGACCAGATTCCACACAGTCCCAAGCCCTCAGCACGTCTCAATGTTACACACCGGCCTGCTGCACCGAAGCTCATTCATTATTGCTGTTACAAGGCAGTTTTAATGCTACTTTGGGCTTCTGGTAATTTTGAGGCCAATTTGCAAAGATAAAATCTGTTTCATAATTAGCATGCTCCATAAGAACCATCCCCCCTTCCCTAAGCACCATCTGAGCATGTGCCTGGGAGGAGATCTGGAGAGTTGCACTCGGGAGAATAAGGCCTGTTTCATGCAAATTTGCATTTGGAACAAATACCAGCCTTTTAAAATTGTGCCATACATTCTGCAGCTCTGCGAGTTTATCCGCCAGCGCCCAGCACCTTCCACGGCAGGGAACTGGAGGAGCCGCACACCCACCGCTGCAGCGGCAACAAGAGCGGCTGCGACGGAAGCACGGAGCTATGAAGAGCCGACAGTTAAATTTGAAGGTAATGAGCAAACATCCTTGTTTCGCCAAGGAAATGGAACCTGTAAAACCTCTGAAGGTGCTTACCAACTTGCCAGATAAGGTTCTCAAGCGGTCACGGGGTCTGTAATTCTTGAGAGGGTTATGCTAAATCATTTGGGATGCAGTTTCCAAAAAGCCTCATTTCGGGCATAACGAAATCGGTGGGAAGAGTGTTTGGGCAGTATTGAGCACTTTCCATCTCGGAGAACAGGATAATATTTATGTATAGGATGAAAGTGTTAAGCTTACAGTAATAATGCTTTTAAACTCCTTGCCAGCCTCAGGCAAGAACAGACACCAAACACACTTCTGATCACACAAAATAAATAGTCACCAGTAGAAATTAATTTGCTGAATGTTGAAAGTGCATCTCGCTCAAGCACATCCCCACCTTTCTCTGGCTTTCTCTCACAAAGCTCTCTGTCAAAGGCCGTTGTGGCCCTTGCTCCCTCACCTCCTGTCTGACTAAACATCCCTCTCAAATCCCGTGCGTGACAGGAACACATCGCAGCCCCCGCAGACCATCTGCTTACAGGCTCGTGCTGGTCTGAGCAGACGTTCACATTGGTTTGGATGCACTTTTACAGACCTCCCCGCGCTCCAACAAGGTCAAGTGCCAGGTCCTGCACTTGGGCCACACCAACCCCATGCATCGCTACAGGCTTGGGGAAATGTGGCTGGAGCTGCCTGGCAGAAAAGGACCTGGGGTGTTGGTTGACAAGCGGCTGGATATGAGCCAGCAGTATGGCCAAGGTGGCCAAGAAGGCCAAGGGCATCCTGGCTTGTATCAGAAATAGTGTGACCAGCAGAAGTAGGGAGGGGATTGTCCCCTGTGCTCAGCACTGGGAAGGCCACCCCTTGAGTCTTGTGTCCAGTTCTGGGCACCTCAGCACAGGAGAGATCTGGAGGGGCTGGAGCGAGTGCAGAGGAGGGACACGGAGCTGGGGAAGGGCCTGGAGAATAAACCTTATGGAGAGCGATTGAGGGAGCTGGGACTGTTCAGTCTGAGGAAGAGGAGGCTGAGGGGAGACCTCATCACTCTCTACAACTGCTTGAAAAGACACTGTAGAGAGGTTGGTGCTGGTCTCTTCTCATTGGCAATTGATGATAGAGTGAGAGGGAATGGCTGCAATCTGCAACAGAGGAGGACATCAGGAAAATTGCCTTAAATTGCCTAAAATTGCCTTAAAATTCAAACATCAGGAAAAAATTCTTCCCATCAGGAATGGTCAGAGCCTGGAATGGGCTGCCCAGGGAGGAGGTGGACTCCCCATCCCTGACTGTGTTTCAGAGTCGATGAGATGTGGTGTTGGGGGATCTGGTGTAGGGGAGAACTTTGTAGAATGGGGCTGATGGTTGGACTCAATGATCCCAAGGGTCTCTTCCAGCCTGAATGATTCTATGAATCTATGATACCGCATTCAGCTGGGCTTTATACATGGCTCTTGCTTCAGTCATCTACGCAGACAAGAGAATAGCGAACTTAAGAGCTGGCATCGATTACCCAAACTCAATTTTTAACACAGTTTTAGTTTCTTCCCTGTGTTATGGAAATTGGAACTAAGAAATGCTTTCCAGTTATTTTCAATCGTTTCTTATGGAGTTCTTTTGTGCTAAATAACTGCAAATGCATCCCTGTGAAATCCAAGGGGTTATAGGCTGCTGGTCACACAAGACAGAGGGAAAACCCTACAAAAGCTATTAGAAAGGTACAAGATACTGAAGTCACACTGAAATCAATACCAAAAACCCGTCAGTAATTAAAACAGGGTAATGATGGCATCCTTAGCACACCTGATATAACAAAATAGCTGGTTGAAAAATGTCTTTTGGGTTCAGCTTGAGACAGCGCAGGTCAAGTTTCAGCTCACTCTCTGGCACAGATTTCCTGGAGGACACTGAACACATCCAACAGGTGCCCTCCCTCCAGCCGCTCTTTGAGAGTCACTGCTGGAGGATCACAGATGTGCTCTGTGGCCAAGCCTGAACCTGTTTCAGCCAATGCCAGTGAGGACAGAAAAGATCTGCTAGTTAAGCCCATGGGCTAATTCTGACCAGAGAGAGGTGGGAGCACTCCTGGGAACATCACAGCTGAAGGCAGGATGCAGCAGGAAGCAGTAATGACCTTCTGCCAATATTGCATTGTAATTTCTTCCTCAACACAGCTGTCTGGAGCCTGCACATCTGTCTGAATGTTGAGATACCGCTTAACGAATGGCCACAGCAGCCATGAACTCAGCACAAGCTGCAAAGCCCATGTAAATCCAGAGTCAACACCCCTCCAGCCCACGCAGAGTCCTGTCACGCTAAAGCTAAGCTGGTAGGAAGAACGCAACTTGGTAATTAAAAACCATCTAGCACTGCTGAAGTCCACTGATGACCTTTGTTTCTCCACGCTTTATTCACATTTGAGAGAAGCAGAATTCACCTCCCCACCCCATCCCACCTCCCCAGGCGTTTGCTGCACACGAGTTAAAGACTGAAAGCTCATTAGGCATTGCAGTTCTGGCAACTACAGAACCACCTTCAAATACAAACACAACCTTGAACTTACATCCTAAGCAGAACTTAAGCAGAAGCTTGAAATGCTTTGCTGAATCGATATATCAATGCTACTGTCTTTACATCTAGGAATACTGAGGCAGATTGTTTTCCCATTCATGTTTGCATAAGCAACAAATATAAGTCAAGGGAGTTTTCTATTGATGGCAGACTGATTGTATATTTAGCTCTGTCAACAACCTCCCAAAAGACCTCGGGCAAGTCCTGTCATGGTTCTGTGCCCTGGTTTCTTTCTTTTTCATACAATAAGCAACAAGTAACCTCCCTCACAATGGGATTTCAACATGCATTATGTTTGATAGGGTCCATAGAACTCTGATGAAAGCATCTACCAAACAAGCAAGGCTCTAACAAACATGCAGACGATGTGGTATGAAAATCTAGCCGCTGAGGTCAGCTTGCTGATCCGAACGACTTAAAAAGCTCTTAAAAAGGTGGAGAAAGAATGGAAAATGAAGGCCAGGAGGTGAAAAGTCCCTGACCATTTCCTCTTGGACAAGGTGGACATCGTCCAAAAATTCATTATACTTTCTCTTCCTCTCTCCTCTCCCAGAGGTGGGTTTCCATTGTGCGTGTGTTGAATGGAGGGTTTGCTGGAGTTCAGCCAAAGAAAAAGGTAGAGGCTGCCTTTGTGGTCAGAGGAGGGATGGAGAGAGGGAAGGGCTTCCTATTGCAGAACAAAGCTGAGTTATTCATAACAAAAGCCAGTATGTGCTAACTATTAGGAAATGACGGCTGATTTCTTTGTACATGGGGGTTTGTGCAAGTACTTAACATTTGGGGGAACTACCTGAGTTCAGTAATGGTGTCCCTTCTGGAAATTTCCTCTCCCTGGTGCTTGGGACAAAAGACAAGAATAATCTTTTTTCTTTTACCTCTCTTTATCTCACTTTTGGCAAGAAGAAGGAAGGAAGGGAGGGGAGAGTGAAGGGAATGGAGGGGAGGATGGGGGGGAAAAGAGGGAAGGAGGGAAGGGAAGGAAAGGAGGAAAGGATAGGCTGAAGTAGGGGTTAGGAATTTGGAAGAAACGGTGAACTTCAGGTTGTTTTTGCAAGCTGACAGACTGCTCTGGCCACCAGAAGAGAAAGACGCTGTTCCAAAGGACACTCACCATTAGTATGTCTGCTGTGATAGCCCAGTTTGAAAACAGAAGAGTTTCTCCGACAAAAATGCAAATCTGTTGTAACAAAACACACAAAAAGGAGATGATTTATTCACTTGACATTCAAGGGAAAAATAACCTGTCACATACTTTCCTTCATTGCTTATTTGTTTCAAACCTACACAATACACTCCTTGCTATTGTGGCTTATCCTGAATATTAGAAAAACTATAGATTTTGAGCTCTAGAGGCTTGGCCTGCAACTTCATTAGTGTGAACTGTTTATGATCTACAGGGCAGCTAAATTAAAGGCTGACACATTTGGTAACAGAAGGACATGACGACGAGACAGCTTCCATCCGTGCATCATTCTGTCCCCAAAAGCCAGTTAGAAAAGGCAAGAAGGCCACAACTCCCCAAAACACAGTTGTTTGGGGTTTTTTTTTTGGCTTAAATGAGGTTCCTTACCCATGGTGTGCAGGAACCCTTCCCTCCCCTGCTAGCAGACTGCTGTCCTTTTCGAGGGGGACATGGCCTGGGGCACTATAACAACTTAAGCATTACATCTACATATAGTCAGGACAGGAGCTCAGGATGGGTTTCACAACCTCTTATGGTGAAATAACCATAAAATACAGTCTCTTGACTGTAGAGATGGCCAAGAAGATACATTAAAAGCCTGGTGGATGTAGTGGAATGAGGGATTCTTTTTGTGTTGGTGTGGTATGAACAGCCACCACAAATTCTATCCACTCCTGGCACTCCTTCCTCACCTACTCCTGTCCCACCCTGCCTTCTCAGCTGGGCTGGTACCAGAGCCAAGCTGGGATTCAGACTAGGAAACTGAGAGGGAGCGAGGAATCTTTCACTGGGGGGAGGTAGGGGAAGACGGGATTGTTTTGCCTGTTTTTCTTAGTTTTAATCCAAATCAGTTCCTTGAAGCAGTTCACTAGAGGGTTCTACAAAAACAACAGTTGAAGAGCTGGAAATGATCAAGAGGAAAAACTGATTTAACCTGGCCTCATCATTAAAAGACAATGTTCCTCAAACTGAGTTCAATGGAGCAAGGGTGATACAGCTTCAAGAGGAACACGGCCTCCATCAAAAAGCTTTTTACCCATATTTCGATCATGAAACTTTTGCTTTTATGGTGCAGTTTAACAATTTAACAAAGAAATGTAGGTTCAACAGGATTTTCTTCTCCCTTTGTGTACTATGAACAGCAGAACACATAGATGAGGTGCTACATAAATAACGAGACTCATAAAAACCAGCTCCCCTGCTCCCTACCAGCAAGAAAAGCAAGACTTTACTAGATGTTCCCCAAAAGATTGCTTTTTTGCCAGCTAAAACATTTCTTTTTGTGGCAGCTAGAGAGACAACATTACTCCCAAGATCCCTATTGGTAGCTGGAGATAACAGCTCCAGAGATCTGGATCCTGATAATTTGAAGATTCTCTTTTAAATTGCCTTATGTTCAATTTTTATTATGCTGAATAGGCTACAATTCCTTAATGAAACGAAGCTGGCAAGAAACACATAGTATGCTTTGCTCCGGGGAGACATTCAGAGGGATGTTTGGTGGTGTCCCCGTAAGCTCTGAGGTGCCAATAGTCCCAGTCACCCTCCTAGTCCCTGTTGCTTGCGCAGGCACAGTTTGGGATGGGAGAAGGACCTCCAAGATCATAGAATCATAGAATGGTTAGAGTTGGAAAGGACCTCGAAGATCAGCCAGTTCCAACCCCCTGCCCTGGGCAGGGACACCTCCCACCAGACCAGGTTGCTCCAAGCCCCATCCAGCCTGGCCTTCAACCCCTCTAGGAATGGGGCAGCCACAGCTTCTCTGGGCAACCTGGGCCAGGGTCTCACCACCCTCACAGCAAAGAAGTTCTTTCTGGTATCTCATCTCAATCTTCCCGCTTTCAATTTAAAACTATTATTCTTTGTCCTGTCACTCCACTCCCTGAGAAAGAGTCCCTCCCCAGCCCCTTCAGATACTGGAAGGCTGCTCTAAGGTCTCCCCAGAACCTTCTCTTCTCCAGGCTGAACAACCCCAGCTCCCTCAGCCTGTCTTCATAGGAGAGGTGCTCCATCCCTCTGATCATCTTCACGGCCCTCTGCTGGACCCGTTCCAACAGGTCCTTGTCCTTTCTGTGTTGAGGACTCCAGAGCTGGACACAGTGCTCCAGGTGGGGTCTCATGAGCACAGAGCAGAGGGGTAGAATCACCTCCTGTGACCTGCTGGCCACACTTCTTTTGGTGCTGCCCAGGATGGAGTTTGCTTTCTGGGCTGCCAGTGCACTGCTGGCTCATGATGAGCTTCTCATCCACCAACACTCCCAAGTCCTCCTCAGGTCTGCTCTCCAGCCATTCTCCACCCAACCTGTATTGGTGCTCAGGATTGCCACGTCCCAGGTACAGGACCCTGCCCTTGGCTTGGTTGAACTTCATGTCATTTGCACTAGCCCACCTCTCAGAGATCAGCAGCTTTAGCTCAGATGTGACCACCACAACTGTCTTTCCCACAAACTGGCCAAGATTGCCTCAGCGTCTCCAACCATCATCTCACTGTCTGGAACAGTTTGCTTTATTCAGCGAGCCTTACGCATTGACCTACAGAAAGCTTCCTCTATTTGTTTCTAAATTTGTCTTTGTTTCCCATGCATTCTCCCTCCCTGTTCCCCTCTTATTGTGACTGGACCTGCTTCCTGTGTGATGGTGCCTGAGCCGGCCATTATGGGCCAGCTGGTCAGTGAGGAAACCTCCGCTTTCCAGTTTCCCACTGTCCGTGGGTCTGCCTTGCACTTGGCTCTCACTGGAAATGACAACTGCCAGGCTAAGGAATGCAGATCCAAGGAATCAGGGTGATGGGATTCCCAGATCCAATGACAGGAGCTCATGCAGAGAGGACATAGCAGACCCCTAAGGTGGGCTCTCAGGACCTGCACTGAAATCTGTCATACTACAGCTCTGCAGCTGGGGTTCTGCGGCTGGAGAGATTAAATTGAGCCGGGGAAGATGTAATCACAGCTCTGAACACAGCATTGACATGCCCTTCCTGTCCATACAGCACTGCAAACAGGCAACTGCTTGCCTTAAGGTTATAGAAATTACACATAAGACACATAAGAAGTAAAACTCGCCCTCTTCTGCAGGAGTTCAGCACAAGTCCCGTACATAAATCACTGAAAGGCTACAAACTTTAGAGGGTACCAGTTTTGAGTGTTGAACATGTGTTTCACCCAACACACACTTCATATGTGGACACTGGTAACAGGAAAAGAGGAACAAGAGGAAGATTAAAAAAACAGGACAAGAGATAGGGGCATTAAAAAAAAAAGTCTGTCCTTCAGCTGCTAATAGGCTTTTATAAAAATGAGTTCATCTGCTGCAAAGGGCATATGAGGATATGTGGTATTTCTGCTGGAGAGAGAATCTAGGGATGCTTACTGCAAATAGGGCAGCCTCCAGACAGATCAATACCTCCTGAAACAGTTGCAGCTTTGACTCCTCACACACTGTTCAAAGCCTCATTTTACACTGAGGTTTCAGCTCTGGAATTACATCCTCCTCCCAGCCCAGCTGTGCTGTAGAACATCTCACCATCTCCACTCAGTGTCTGGTCGCTCAGCTGTGATGAGGTAAGAGAAGTTACGTTCCCCTCAAGTCTTCTGTTTATGTGATCAGCTAGCAAGTTCTGATTTTCAGTAATGACAAGTGAAGTAGTTTCAGAGTGGTTGTACCAGCAGTTCCCACAGCAAGATCTGAGCACGTTATAAACTCCTTCCATGGCTATTTGCAAAGTGCGTGCCTGTCTACATCTTCATTTTCTGTATTTTTCTTAGAAATGATGGGTAAGACTCCCAGACATACTCTGGAATCTCAGCGTTGGGCAATATTTATTCCTCAGCAGCAGGTAAGTCACCAACACTGTGTCAACCCAAAGTCCCTGGAGTTGAGCCTGAGATGCTGTAAAAGCTCCACAGCAAGGTTTTACCCCGGGAGGTGCTGTTTCTGCAAGACCATAAAATGCCTTTGAGGAATTGAAATAGATGCTGAAATTGAGGTACAACAAGAACTTGGCACGGTGTCAAAAGGAAGGCAAAGCAAAGTGGTGTCTCTCCAGTCACTTGGAAATTTAAACTAGTCTAAAAATCTGCTCTTGAAATGTCTGAACAGCGTGATACAACAATGCCACAGAGATAATGGGTTTCAAGAGACAGGTCTGAAAACCAACATTTCAGAAAGTACATATTTCAGTAAGAGTGAGACCTAAAGACATGTAAATTGCTGTTTTAAGGAACTGGACTACAACACACAAATACATATGTTGCATGGGAAATAAGAATAAGAACTGCTTGGACTATAAAGCCAAGCAAGACAGTAAAAGATAGAAAAGCAAGGTCTCTGGGCAGCCAGGTGAAGTACAATGCTTGTTTATTCCACCTTTCCAGCCGCTTCTACCACTCCCAATGATTTACTGGATCAGTATGAAAAGACTAGATGAAAAAAAGAAGACTGTCTACCTGCTCTGGGTAGGAGTGGCTGCTACAGAACTGGAATAGCTGCTGCCCTGAGGGACCAAAACCACCTGCAAGACGGGACTGAGTGGGGCAGAAAAGGTCCGTGCGTTCAGGGGAGGAAGAGAGCAGCAGCCTGTAAGGGACAAAGCAATCGTGCAAAAGGATATGCAGGTCTTTAAAAAAAAATAAAATACCAACCCAAAAGCCAAGAAATTAAAAAGCAAGGGCTCTGTGGACTCTTGCTGGAGTGCTGAACACTTCCTCTATGCTGGCACCAGTATCAGCTGAAATGAAAAACAACTCTGGACTGTTCACTATAGCAGGGAGGTAGATGGTCATCTGGTGGCCACCACAGCGCAGTGTGACAAACCACCATCTCATGGGGACCCATCTAAACGCTTGGAAGTGATCATTCTAAGGCTCTGAGCCAATGAGGGGTCCAAAGCCAGTAACCCTCCAATTTTAGCACGTTGTGATCAATGACAGAAGCATGAGGACAGTCACAGTACAGAAGGTTTGGAAATACCACCATGTCAGGGAACAGACCAAACCACTGGTTTGCAGAGGCAATCCAAAACTAAACAACTAGCCCACTGAGCTATAAAGAGGGTTCAGGTCATCAGCACATTATCTAGACTCTTGTCTGTTTTCCACGCATCCAGCTTCCAGCAGCAGAGGATGAATATTTAGGGCTATGGAGAGGCAGGGTCAGCTGCAGCAATCACATGCATCAGCCTAACGGCACCAGCAAATACGCTTCTATACCTCATACCCCCTCCATACCCAGAGATAACTTCCTTGGCTGGCCATTGACTCGATCAGATTAATTACTCATGCAAAATAAACTGTTTCTAAGTGTGGTTAAATGATGCCATCTATATTTATACATTTAAACAAACTAAATTAGTCATGCAGCTATTAAGAAAAAAATAAGAAAAAAAAAAAAGAAAATTAGACCATTAACCACCTTTGTGGCAACATTTCTGAAAATGGTATTTCCATCTTAGAAAGGGAGGACTTTCTGCATAAAGAGACTAAGCACCCCAAATGAACGTGTCTGTCATCTGGTCTGAGAAAGGAGAAAATCACAGGTCTGGATACACAGAGAGGAGGAGGGATGTGACAGGTCTCTTCACGTGGAGACAGATGACAATGAAAGGAGGGTTAAAGCTTGGCCAACCAGTAACACCCTCTTAACAGGCTGTCTGAGTGGATCGTTTTTCTGCCGAATCAAAGGTGAGCTCTATACCCAAACCATACCCAAACCAGGGGATCGAAGCTCCTTCTGACACTTTATGAAAAGCCAGAGTGGGCATTCTCGGTTCTGTCTTAACGTCTTTAAAAATTCACTCTTTCTTTTTGTATTTCCCCCTAAGGTTGGCAGGTATTGAAACGCTGAGCAACCAACCCAGCTCTGGCTGGGTTAGAGCTAGAAATAAGAGAAACAAGGAAATGCAGTAAACTGGTTGCTTGGTTGATTGCAGTGAATCCCCACACTGAGTGGAGTGGGAGCTAAGGGTGGGCTTTCAGAAATTATCCCACTACTCCAACCACCTCATGCCTTCCCTTCAAAACCTTCCCCCAGGTCCCAGGCTTCTCTCTAGTACATCAAAAGAGAATCACGGACCTCTCTTCAGTACACTGGATTTCTACTGTCTAGGAAAAGCAAGGTTATGGCCTGAGGCTGGATTATCACACTTGAGTTTTTCCTTTTGCCTTCAGTTTGTCTGGATCTATCCAATTCCTTTTTACAAACACTCTGGGAGGGGCTATATTTTAATCTGCATTTGTGCAGCATCAAGTACTGTGGGTTCCTGGACTATGACTAGGACTTTCAGGTGCTACAGCAATACAGATAAGAACAAATTGAAATTCCATGGTAATTAATACCTATCTGCAGCAAGTTACCTGGTTATGGAAGTTAATGGCACTTGTAGGCAGCCAAAAGCATGCCCACAGACAAATTATAGTGTAATTATCATTTGGTATCACTGCAGCTACAACACCCTTAATGTAAGGGAAGTGGCCAATTTTCCTGTACTGAAACATTAAGAGAGACCAGTAGAGGTATGGATAGAGGTGGAGATAGAACAGCGTGAAGGCAGAGAACTGTGGGTTTCCATGCATGAGCTGAATCCCCAGCTCTACGTCCTGATGACAGTTAGCGAGGGTATAAGTAGTTGAGACGTGATTCTCCCTCCAGGCACATGCAGATAGTGCCAAAATGCCAACGGGGCAAAATGAAGGACATTGAGAAGGGAAAAAGCAAGACCAACATCTCAGGGTTCCTGCAGGGGACAATGCACACAGTCTTCCAAGGGTTTTGGTAGAGAAGGAAAGAGTGAGACTGGCGTATGTGAAGGATTATACTTACGTAGGCTCCCATGATGCTGCTCTTGGCAGCCACGAAGATCAGACAGATGAAGATGGCTGATCCCAGCATGCCAACAGCACAGACAAGAGGATCAGCTCGCTGGGTTTTTAACCGGCACCATTTGGTTGCCCCAGCTCCCGTGATTACACCCAGGAAGCCAGTGAAGCACGTGATCGCTCCGAAGATCAAGCTATTGAAAAGAAAAAATCAGAAAAAGAGACAGCTATATTTTTTGGAGCTTTTCCTAAAAATGGGCACACTTCGAACAAATTATTAGGGTAAACTGACTGATGGGGTTCTGCATGTTGGCTTTGCAAATTGAAAATAAAATGAGTGAGGTCCCCTGCTGAGTGCTTGTGATTTTAGCACTCTTGCCTTGCAATTAAGAAAAACCCAGTGTATGAAATTCAGCCTGGAACACTGGCACCCATCAACACATAAAGTGCAAAGGGCTCATACCGCTTCTTTGTGTGGAGCTGAGCATCCCATCAAGTGCTGCACAGCTAATTACATATGCACAAAACTATGTAATGACCTGCCTGCTCGTCAGGTAAGGGGAAATCATGGAAGGCACTAGGAAGCTTAAGCGAAAGGAAACCTAACAAGACTCAAAATAACAGCGACTTTCAACATCCTTTGACTTTCTAAATCCTTTCAGACCACTTCAAAGAAGTCTGACTAGATTATTTTGCTGTTACGTTACATATTTGAAATGCATTGATTTAAAGAGCTAGGAGCTGTGGCGGATTCTCCGTTATGGGCAGGACTTGGATTACAGAATCTTTGGCAACTCCTGGAGAGTAGCTCCAGGGCAGCTCAAAATCCTAGGTGTCATCGAGAAGTGGAAAACTTCTCTTTGTTCAGGGGAGATGGTCAGTCTGACCAGAGCTGTATTTTCTGCTCACTGCGTTTTTGCAGAAGAGACTGAGACTGCCTGCTGGGTGCTCTAGTTGATGGTACTCCAAACCACTAAGTAGTTTTACTTGAGATGAGATTGTGGCAGCTGGAGGTTTTTCCTAACATTATTTTCCCCCTCACAAGCTAAAAAGCAAAAGGGCTGACAAAAGGCAGTTTCTTGTATCTTTTTTTCACCTGGAGAAATATCTTTTTAAGCATTTGATGTTTTGTGCCATCATGGTAAAGCACAAAACGATGAATTCCTTTCCACAGCTTACGGGCTGCCAGTGAAATGATATAACTGGGACTGAAACACCAAACCACGGGATGACATCCAGCAACCCAGACCGAAGTGTCCCAGATCTCTGCACCATTTTCCAGCAAAACTCAGCATGCACAGAGCAAGGAAACTCAGCGAAGTCCTCCCTTGCACAGAAACAGAAGTCTTCAGGGGCTTTAGAAGCACCCTGAATTATAGTCACCACCTTGGCCACCCAACCTGCCAGCTGGTTCTGCTCCTACCACTGAAAACTGCCTGGGTCTTAAGAAACCACTTTCAGCTCTCCAAGCATCTTCTAAGGCAAAGACAGCTGTGTCTTTTCTACCCCTGGGAACTAAGACAGAGCTGAGGTCACTGCTGCTCCTTTGGTCTGACTCCATGTGATGAAGAAAAGAAGAGAAATAAAACCTAGTTTACAATTGCAGCATTTCCTATCATTGTTGTAAAGACCTAGAGGAAATTACAGACATTCTAGTAACTTGATGCCATGGGACTTGCCTGTTTCCTCTGCTAAATAAGCTCCCACCCCCTCATCCCCCTCTTTAAAGCAGCGGAGCATGAGTCTCACCTATCTTTGGTGCCGCAGGGCTGTGAGCTGCAAGTCTCCGCTGTCTTCTGCACGACCTGTGCTCTGTGAAGGTAGAGAGGGATCCACATGCCAAGGGCCCCTGTGGCAAAGGAGACAGCTGAGGTGGCCAACGATGAGAACACGTAGCTGCGGCTGTGGAGGCACAAGGGAAGGTTTAGCGGGAAAAGTGACAAAGCGAGAGCCCCAGGCCAGGAGCCGGTGACAAAGCACAGTGTTCCCCCATAGCAGCCACCCCCCTTTGCCAAGGGGCAGAGATAGTACAAGGTACAAAGCAACAGAGAATAAGAGGCGGCGTGGAATATTGCTTCACGCGTGATGCTCCATTGATAATAAGGGACTTAAGTCTTCAGAGGTGCTTCAAAGAGACCACCTTTCATCAGACAATCAGTAGCTGGTCACTGAGACATGACATGGGAATTACAGGGCTTTCACTGTCCTAGCCCCCGTTTCCCTGGAGTACCAGTTTCACTTCTCCATACCAACATATGATTACTACGTGGATAAACTAACAGCAAAACTAATATAGAAATGTTGCTAAATTAACCATCATCACTTTTCATAGTCCTCTAACACTGGCTGACAATACCAGGAAGGCCCTGTAGCCAGCAGTTCTAAAAATGAAGGACACCCTAAGTGTCTGATGTAACACTGAATTCCCAAGGGCAAGTATTTGCCCATGCCCAGAGAAGCTTTCTGGAAGCAAGTGCAGCTGCTTAAACACCCACGAGCACATCATTTTGTGCACATAAACCAGCACCCAAGCACATTCAGTGCTCCTGTATTCAGTCACGTGGTTTTATAAACATATATATTTAAACTTGCTATGCAGTGCAAGCTTTTGTGTGTTTTCTGCTCTCAAATTGCTCTGGCATTAAACTCTCTTTTTTTGCCTCAGCAGAGTAGCTCTTTCAAGGAAGAAAAAGGATCTAAGTGTCTGAGCAACAGTGGCACAACAATTAATACAGGAACACGGCAATTTCTACACTTCAAAAGCCTTGGTATGTCTGAAGTAAGAGCCAAACAAAGCAGACGCTCTCTTAGATCTGAATCTTGGAGAGGTTAGAGCAGGAGCTGGGATCTATCACTGTCACTGCAGCCGATGCCTTATGAAAACGTAACTGATTTTCTTCCCTTAGGTCCACAGACTGCAACTCCCTGCAGGTTGTCGTGTTCAGGTCTCACAGAGCTAAGAAGCACAGGCCATTGGACGTTCCAATTAAGCACCAGAGGCAAAGTGTGGGTTTTATTAGATTGCTCTTACTTTCTAATCAGCGCTTTCATGTCTCTTAGCCAGGAGGTCCGAGCCTTCAGCTGTCCCCCAAGTTGTTCAACATTTCCTCTTTTAGCAGCAGGTACAAATATCAAGATGAGTGTCCCTGTTATCATTCCCAGGAGTGGAGATACCTGTAAGAAAGGACCAGGGCATTAGCACAGGAGCCAGCAGGGCTTGCTTTGACTAGTCAGTAAGCACCAGATTACATGGGTTTCATTTCAGCAAGTCGATTCTCTATAGCCAGAACCTGTGAGCCCACCAAGGTGTCTGTCCCTTTCCCGCCTCCCTGACATTCCCTGGACTGTCTTATCTCACGCTGGGAACACGCAGCTCTAAGAACAGTCCATTTCTGTGTGTTATTCAAGTACCAAGAGTCACTTAAATGTGGTTCTTCAGTGACGTTTAACTCTTTGGAAACCTGGTTGGGCTGTGAGACCAATCAGTTTCTGGGAGAGTGCAGGAGCTTTCTAAGGGCCGCGAGGCCAGGTGAAAGATTTCTGGATGGAGGGTGCCCACTGGCTTTGGAAATCCTTCTCTGACAGGTGGTCCCCTACCAGCTAACCCACAGCGGCTTCCCATCTTCAGGCAGCTTCCTCAGGTTACCTCAGTGTACAGCTGGCGAAAGAAACATTGACAATTCAGGGTGGAAGATAATAAAAGGACATGCAGGGGTTTGGTTTCCCAGTTTCCAATCCTTTCTCCCAGTAACTAGACAAAAATACAAAGATCTCAGAGTGACTTGCAAGCTACAATTATGACTCTTGTTCTGACACTGAAATTCCATCATCACCAGATTGGAAAATAGCTCTGTTAGGAAAACAGGAACGTGGATTTTCATTGAACAATCATCGCTTCTATATATGCCGTGTTAAAAATAAACTCCTGTTCCATAAAGTCTGCTTCCTATAATAACCTGAGAGCGGCCTCTACACATAGAGCAGAGTTTCATGTCCAGACGCCAAACCCAAAATTCTTCTAGGGGAGGGAAGCAAAGACAAGACAAAAATTTTTCAGAACTGGAAAGCAGGAAAATCCCACATCCAGGGATAAAAGTAGCCTGACCCAGTATCCTTATTACAGCTGAACACAAGACACAGCACTGGTCAAAAGAATGAAAATGACAGGATTTTTGTAGGGTCTTATCATTTGAAGTAGAGGCTTAATCCCCTACCAGGACAATATCCATGGATATCCCCGGAGGCAATTAAAAGGTGGGTAGATGTGGTGCTGAGGGACATATTTTAGTGGTGTTTTTAGCAGTGTTGGGTTGATGCTTGGACCTGATGATCTTAAAGGTCCCTCCCAACCCAGACAATTCCATGATACGGGGTACATTGCAGACAGCCTGGGTTTGTCAGGATAACTATGGAGACTTCATCTGAAGAGAAAGATGCTAGTGAGGACTTCTTTGCACGAATTAATCATTTGGGTGTTCACAGAATCACAGAATCACAGGGATTGGAAGGGACCTTGAAAGATCATCTAGTCCAATCCCCCTGCCGGAGCAGGAACACCTATATCAGATCACTCAGGAACACGTCCAGGCGAGTTTTGAATGTCTCCAGAGAAGGAGACTCCACACCCTCCCTGGGCAGCCCCTGCCAGTGTTCAGTCACTCTCACTGTGAAGAAGTTTTTCCTTATATTTAACTGGAATCTCCTACATTCCAGCTTGCATCCATTACCCCTTGTCCTATCACTGGATGTTACTGAGAAGAGTCTGGCTCCATCCTCCTGACACTCACCCTTAACATATTTATAAACATTAATAAGGTCACCTTTCAGTCTCCTCTTCTCCAAGCTCAAGAGACCCAACTCCCTCGGCCTTTCCTCGTATGGGAGATGCTCCACTCCCTTCATCATCTTTGTAGCCCTGCCCTGGACTCTCTCTAGCAGTTCCCTGTCCTTTTTGAACTGAGGGGCCCAAAAATGCAAGAGTACTCCAATGAATCAACCTCATTAAAGCCTGCTGGCCAGAAGAAAGGGCTTTGGGGTTTCTTATTCCTTTTACTGCCTCTTCTCAAAAGTTGATTTTATCCCTGAAGCATTTCTGCTACTGAATGAAATAGCCGTCCTCTTGATGTGAAGCTGTAGGCTATTAAACTTCTCATTTCAGGTTCACAGTTGGAAACGCTTCTCCACTCCCCCAGCTACAGATGAACCCTTCACGGTGATTTTCCTGGCTTTGCTTACCCTTACTGGACAGGGAGGGTAGAGTCTCAGTCACAGAAGGACACATTTACTTGAGATGAGAACCCAGGTATTTCATCACCTGCTGTTATAAACAGTGTTGGCCTGAGCTTCATGCGATTCATTGTCTTCATGAAGTGCCAGGGCCAGAGAATGCACCTCACGGGGGCTCATGCCACCCAGACAGCCAAAGGTCAGACAACAGTTCTGCTGGGACACTTCCTTTCTGCTCTTTCAAGACGACTTTGTATCCAGGATCTGTTTGTGCCTATGTGATTGGAGTGTATTATCTTTTCAACACATTTATCAAGGTCCCAAGAGGTTAAAATAGAAGGAAACCGACTGTCTCAGGGCAGAAAAACAAGCGGAAACTGGAACAAAGTGTTTTTTCCTCAAAGCAGGAAGCCATTCTTGGAGTTTCTTGACAGCAGGGAACTGAAAGGCTGTGGAGTTGATTTAAGGCCAATGCCTCATCTTCCCATCCCATCAAGAAATCATGGTTGACTGACAATGAAGTGATTGGAAATGCTTGTTCCTGGGCAGGGAAAACACCCAAGTGTGACGAGCCAAACCCACACACCTCTCCCATTTGCTTAAAGAATGCATTTACTATGCGCTTAAACTTCAGAGATGTAATTTCCAATCATTTACCTTCTCTAGATAATAACAGGTTGAGGAATTGTGTGATAACACTCTTCCTAACACTGATCTGTGTCTGTAATTAAGATATCATTGCGATGGGCTTACCCGCAAGGCCCAGTGCCAGTCTCCAGCAACCTGCTTCACGCTTGACCCAGTGATGTAGCCCAAGCCACTGGAAGAAGCAGAGGTGAGCGTCAGTCAGAGGTAGAACAGAGCACCCCAGTCCCAGCTGTTCTTAAGCAAAGATAAAAAGAGGCAATATCAATTGTGTGTCCTGGGCGCTCTTCTCCCGCAGGAAGAAACACGGGGGGAAAGTGCTCAAATCTGATGGAAATTCAGCCACCAATCTTAAGTTTATAGCTGGCCTTTCAATCCGCAGTGGAGAGAAACAAAGCCTCAAATAAACTTTATTTCCCAATTCAATTTCTACGTCAGGCCTTTCTGTGCACTAATACGGACACTGAACAATTTTAGGCTCGAGCTCTCAGGAAGTGCCCTTCAAGAACACACCAAATTCTATCATTAAATCTTTTATTGTCATTTAGAATCACAGAATGGTCAGAGTTGGAAGGGACCTTAAAGATCATCCAGTTCCAACCCCCTGCCCTTCCAACACCTCTCCCACCAGACCAGGTTGCTCCCTCAGCCTGTCCTCAAAGCAGAGATGCTCCATCCCTCTGACCATCTTTGTGGCCCTCTACTGGACCCATTACAACAAGTCCATGTCCTTTCTCTGTTGAGGACTCCAGAGCTGGACACAGTGCTCCAGGTTGGGTCTCACAAGTGCAGAGCAGAAGGGCAGAATCACCTCCCCTGACCTGCTGGCCACGCTTCTTTTGATGCAGCCCAGGATGCAGCAAAAGAAACGTTTTTAGTAGTGCTTGGTTCTAATTACCCCTGAAGAGGTAATTTTTTGTCAGCTTCTAGAAAACAATGAGAGTAATATGCAAGACATTCTGATAGTAAAACATCAGACCTGAAGCTTGGAAATCCCCTCTTAAGAAAAAGGTGCAGCAAGACCTTCAGCCACATGCTGAAGAACTCTACAAAGTTCTCCCCTACACCATGTCCCCCAACACCACATCTCATCGACTCTGAAACACAGTCAGGGATGGGGACGCCACCCCCTCCCTGGGCAGCCCATTCCAGGCTCTAACCACTCCTGATGGGAAGAATTCTTTCCTAATGTCCAGCCTAACCCTACCCTGCTGCAGCTTGCAGCCATTCCCTCTCGTTCTATCGCTAATTGCCTTTGAGAAGAGATCAGCACCAACCTCTCCCCAATGTCCTTTCAAGCAGTGGCAGAGAGTGATGAGGTTTCCCCTCAGCCTCCTCTTCCTCCAGCTAAACAGTCCCAGCTCCCTCAATCGCTCTCCGTAAGATTTATTCTCCAGGCCCTTCCCCAGCTCCATGTCCCTCCTCTGCACTCGCTCCAGCCCCTCCAGATCTCTCTTGTGTTGAGGTGCCCAGAACTGGACACAAGACTCAAGGGGTTCCTACTTCTGCTGGTCACACTATTTCTGATACAAGCCTGGATGCCATTGGCCTTCTTGGCCACCTGGGCACACTGCTGGCTCATATCCAGCCACTTGTCAACCAGCACCCTCACAGAATCACAGAATATCAGGGATTGGAAGGGACCTCAAAAGATCATCTAGTCCAATCCCCCTGCCGGAGCAGGAACACTAGATCTGATCACTCAGGAACACATCCAGGTGAGTTTTGAACATCTCCAGAGAAGGAGACTCCACAACCTCCCTGGGCAGCCTGTTCCAGTGTTCAGTCACTTTTCTGCCAGGCAGCTCCAGTCACACTTCCCCACGCCTGTAGCCATCCATGAGGCTGGTGTGGCCCAAGTGCAGGACCTGGAACTTGGCCTTGTTGAAGCCATGCCTTTAACATTGGCCCATCCATTCAATCTGTCCAAGTCCCTCTTCTGAGTTTCCCTCCCCTCATGCAGATCAACACTCCCACCTAACTTGGTGTCATCTGCAAACTTACTGAGGGTAAATGTTTGCATTTAACAATGCCAAAAATAAAAAAAGAAGTCAGCTAAAATATTTTGATTCTCCATTTCCATCCCATTGTTTAAAAAAAAAAATTCCTTCCAACTAATTCCTCAAAGTTACACACGAACCAGTAACAGGGATAGGAAAAGAATCCAATTCCTGCAACTAATTAGTCACTGCTCACAATATTTTCCTGTCTAAACCATTCCAAGCAAAGGCAGAAGAACTGTCATCACTAGCAGCTTAAGATCTGTGTGAGTTTCCTTTAAGAGAAAAGCCAAAGCCAGAGGGAAGCAGCACTTACCTGCCAAGAGGAATTGCAAAGTAGAAAACGGACAGCATAAGGGTCCTCGTGTTTTTGGTGAAAAGATCTCCTATTATGGTTGGGGCGATGGTGGAGTAACTCGCTTCACCAATACCGACCAGGCCTCGTGAGAGCACAAGGAGCCAGAAATACTGAGAAAAGAAACAAAACAATGTTAGCAGATCCCCCCCTCATCGTTTTGAATTCTGGATGGACAACAGCAAAAGCTGCACAAACAGGGAAGGAGGAACCTGTGTGGCTGGGAAGACACCCCCTCGTATGCATTTAATTTTTAAAACCTCCAACTCTCTTAATTTGGGGAGGAAAGGGACTATATTTTTTGTCAAGATTGATAGGCACGAAAGAAAAGCAATAATAATACACATGTACCCAGCGACGTTCAAGAGGATACAGTAAGGGAGGCTGAAGATCCCTAGTCCATTCTCGGGGTGCTGCTTGCTCCTAAGCCCAGGTGTCCATAGACCTAAAGGTTGAACCTGCACTCCCTCAAATTCTACATTTGCTCCTTGGTTGGATGTTACTGAACAATGGAACCATTTCTTAAACCATCAGGACCCAGTTTTCAAGCCCATCCCTTTCTAGGTGCTGCCATGCAAAGGTGTAAGGCATGATATCTTGACACCTGAATACCTGACATGTGAGCACAGTCGAGTTCTGGGAACGTAAGCTGCTTGAGCTACACCCAAAAGACATTGTGAGAGCAGAAATAAAACAGTCAATTGCAGGAAACTGTAAGCACAGGGGAATCTATCTCTACAAACGTAACCTCTAGAGTTTACCATGATTTATGTATGGATTCACATATGGGTCATTTGTGAGAAGAAAAGAGGGGACTACAATAAGTCCTTCAACGCAAAAGTGCTCTGAAAACCATGCACAATCACCGATTCCCCTTCTACAAACGGGGAAAAGTTGAGTTCCAGGGACAGGGCTGCCTTTGTGCCCTACAGCAAACCTAGGCCAGAATACAGGGCTCTCACTCGGAAATACAGAAAACGCCACCCAGACGTCAAGGCATGTGCCTCAGTCACAAATATATCCATCAGCGGACAAGAAAGCCCTACCCCTGACACGTTTTCTTTGTTTTCCTCACTCTAATCCTCTGGCTGAAAAGAATTTCTTAAAAGATTCCCATGGTCACACAAACCAAACGCTTTGGAGCGCTCTTTGCTCCCTCTAATTTTGACGTAAATTCTGCATCAACACCTATTTTCTGAGCACAAGCCAGTGCTTGGTTTGCTGGCAAGGCAGCTGCAGCGCTGCTATCCTTCATACATCTCCCCAGAAGCTGCACACACGGAGCAGAGACCCGTGGGTGGATGCAGAAAGGGCAATACCGTGACTCACGCCATATAATTGATGCCGATTAATCAATTCCAAAGCACCCCACTGCAGAAATGTGCTGACAAGGACTGGCACCCAGGTAACCGATGCACTTGGAACGAGCAACAGTATTTAAAACGTGCTGAATGACTTAGTCAGTGCTGAATTAGAAAGCGGGGGAGCTGGAGGCTGAATTTGGTTTCTTAAGAGGTTCAGATGGGGATCAGAGAGAAGGTGATGGGGAAAACAGGGAGACCTCATCACTCTCTACAACTGCTTGAAAGGACATTGCGGAGAGGTTGGTGCTGGTCTCTTCTCACAGGGAATTGGCAATAGAGCAAGAGGGAATGGCTTCAAGCTGCAGCAGGGTAGGGTAGGCTGGACATTAGGAAAGAATTCTTCCCATCAGGAGTGGTCAGAGCCTGGAATGGGCTGCCCAGGGAGGGGGTGGAGTCCCCATCCCTGACTGTGTTTCAGAGTCGATGAGATGTGGTGTTGGGGGATCTGGTGTAGGGGAGAACTTTGTAGAGTGGGGCTGATGGTTGGACTCGATGATCTCTTCCAACCTAAATGATTCTACGACTCTATGAAAACAGTCATTTCCAGCCCCGGGGGGAGTATGGGCACAGCGGTAGTTACACCTGGAGAATGAGAAATTCATAAATGCATTGGATCTTCCTCAAATGTGAAATACCTACACAAAAATGACACAGGTTTGTGCTCACCAGCCTGTACTGCTCCTGGTGAATGCACTGGGCAGAAATTTCCTCCAAATAATGCTGTTCCTCTTACAATCCTTGCGTAAAGTAGGAAAACTGTAAAGTTTTTCTGTTGTGGTGAAGAGTGACTCAGTTCCATCTAAACCAGAGTCCCAAAACAATGAAATCACCTGCAACAAGTAACGTGTTCATTCTTCTCCCCCAGTTCCTCCTCAAATCCTCCCCCCTGGCTTACCGCACGCTTACACACTCCAAATATCTGTTTAGTATTTAAACTATGTTCTCTGCGGCAGTAGTTTCCAAATTTAAGTCATAAGATTCTGCCTTCAGTTGGCAACAAAAGCAGTCTTATTAAAGCATAATCTACATAAAGACATGAATGGTGTTGCCCTTCTGTGATGATACATTCAAGACCACAGACAACGCGGCTATTTAGGTGTAACTAACCTAAACGCGGCAAACCATACACAGGACTAAAGCAATAGCAGGGAGGTATTTATAATCAGTTCTAGGTTGTGCCTGATTTCAGAGCTCTGTATCTAGGATTAAAAGGGTTAATTCCTCCTCTTATCCTGCTGAAAGATTTCTGGATCTTTGGTTAGCACGCATCTGATCGGAACCTCCACAGTGAAATCAATTACTTAAGGTAGATCCCTCCATGTCTAACCACTCAGTCACAACTTCAGTTTGCATCAACTCTGAACAGGGAGAGGTGGGAAGTTCCTCAAGACAAACAGTTGTCTTTTTTCAGAGACACTGTCTATGAAAGTTGCCTTTCAGAGAAAGGCCTCATGTCTTCATTTTTGGTATAGGAAGAAAAAATATAAACAACAAACCAGCTTCAGAATTGTTATGCTGCTACTCATTTGGACCACCGACATACCGTGACCCACTTAGAAACTGGTCCAAAGCAACTATGTGTGCAACTGCTATGTTATGTGTGTGTATTTATATACACATACACCCAGAAGAAAGTGCCTCTCCCTCTCTGAGTGTATGAGAACATGACAACCAGCACAAACAAACGGGGAAGGCAGACAGTACCCACGCGGATGCGGCAGGGTTCTCCTCCACAGCTGTACCACACACTTCCCCCCTTTCCTCTGCACTAGGCTTTCCCTCGAGTTTCTTTTTCTTTTATCCCACCCCGAGATTCTCAGCAGTTTAGTGAGACAAAAAGGGCTGACACCAGCCCAGTTTTTCCCTACTTTATCTATGCTTAAAAGCAGTAGAGGCACCTCAGACTTTTAACTGAATTTCACTGTTCCCTAAGTAGAAATTGATATATATTAAAGCACCTTACTCTTTTTCACATTACTTCAGAGCTCTTCTGTGATTTGTGCAAATAGTTCTTGCTCTGGCAGGAAAATTGGAAACATCTGACTCAGCTTTCAGCACCTGAGCTGATTCCTTTCCCATAGGTTAAGCCCAGCGACCTCAATAATTCAGAGGCTGTTTCTCTGGGTCAGCGTTTACAACTGAAGTTTTTTGGACCCAAAAGCTATTACAAACAATTTATACATGGCTTTAATTTTGGTTAGCAGCCACACCTCGGTGAGGGCTGCCACCATCCCCTGTTTGTAGAGGTGCAATGAGTTATTTTTTTGAATGACTGTGTGGCAGAAATCCCTGTCTGGCTTCGGGCACCTGGGGAGGGGTGTCACAGGGACACCTGAACCACACCACGTGGCTGCTGAGAGCTCTGGGGGCAGTTTAGGACGCAAAGACGCTCCAAGACCCTTTCTCCAACTTGTATCTGCCTCAAAGGGGCTGACGAGACACAAACCAGGGAAGATCCCTGTATGGAGTAAACCATCAAGATATGAAAAGAATGGTGGCTGTCAGAGACACCCAGAACCACCACAGTCTTCCTAGGAATTTCCCTTCAAGAGATACCACCACCAGAAAGTAGCACACAGAGAAAGCACTCGTATATACCTACGTGACATAGAGAAGTCAATGGACCTGCTCCCTCCTTCCCATCTTCTAACCATACAAAAGAAACAATATGCCCTAGTTCTAAAGCTGAATCATAGAAGAGACCCTTGGGATCATCAAGTCCAACCATCAGCCCCACTCTACACCAGATCCCTCAACACCACATCTAATCTACTCTGAAACACAGTCAGGGACGGGGACTCCACCCCCTCCCTGGGCAGCCCATTCCAGGCTCTGACCACTCTTGCTGGGAAGAATTCTTTCCTAATGTCAAGAATTTTGTCGTGATTTGAAGATTAGCAACCCCAACCACAAAAGAAACCAAATTCCCTCAAATAGAGGTGAGCTTTGGAAGGGATGCAAATCCTTATGCCTCAGGGCACGCACCTATCGCTGACAGGAATGTGCTACCTACTGACTTCTGAATTTCTTAAACTATCAGCAAACCACGGGCAACCACAGCCACAGCTCATGTGGGGCCAGGGGGACCCGGTGTCATTACTGTTGCCTGAAGCTATAGGTGTGACACAATCCTTCCAGAATTTTTCTCTGAAACTTGTGTTGGTGTTACTGAGTTAATATTTATAAGGTGCCAAAAGATCATTCGTGTAATTTCTCTGCTAAGTATGACATTGTTTATATTCCAGTTTTCATACGGACTTTCCTCTCAGTCTCACGCCCACACAAATGTTTGATGGCCTGGGACACGTGACCCAGTTTTAATCATGTTTGGACAAACCTCCTAATTATACATTTATCCTACTGGTGGAGACCATTGAGTGAGTAACACATGTTTTAATAGGTCTAATTAGAGCTTTAACTTCTTTCTCTCTTTTTAATTAATTAACAAAAGGAATTAAGCCAGAGTTCTCAAAAAGATTAGCTGCCAGTGATAAACCCATAATCTGCCAAATATGTGTACAACTCTGAACCACCGGATTTATTGTCTAAAGAATCATATGATCCTAAGCTTTGGTTATTAAGTATTTGCATTTGAATGTGGAGTAGCTTGTAAGGGTTGCATAAACAAGCTGAATCCACGCTTCTTTCTGGGTAGGGATGCACGAACCGATGCGACGGCACAGATACAGCCAGCCTTGTCCAAGTGAAGAGTGAGGATGCACAGCACCAGTGTAAGCCATGGTTCGAACCGATGTTGCTGGTCTAAAATAAGGCTCTTCCATACAGCCACAGCTACTGCACCTGCACCCTTTCCCATAGGAGGATATTGGGTTAACCTCCTACAGATAGTAGTTCTGCAAAAGAGGGCTCAGCACCATGAAATTCTGTATTGGAACTGCTGAGGTTTGCTATTTTTTTTTAAATATAGATATTATGCAGCAAAGAAGGACACAGAGTGAGGGTTTGCATCCTTGGAAGGATGCCTAAGGAAAACCAGCCATGACACCAGGCAGCTAGGATTGCCGCACAAAGCCTAAAATACATAGATAATATATATCTGTTTGTATATACTGACAATAAGCTAAAGAGAACGCATCAGGATTGATTTAATTTTCCTGAGCTTCTAGACAAAACTCTGCTGAACTCTGCGCGGTGACACCCCTGTATTTCTGCGGCTGGCAGGGTCCTGCACTGACAACATCCAGGGTACCACAACAGACACAAGAGATGAGTTAGAAGACAGATAAGTCTGGTATATCGCAGGAGTCAGCTGACCAAAGAAGATCCACAAGGCTCATGTGTACATTCAAGGGCTTTACAACAGCAGTCCCTTTTGACAGCTACACTTCCGTGCAAGCATCGGACTTTCCCAAGCAGAACCTGCACCGTCTGACCAGGCAAACACCCCTCCATCTTGCGCTCCATTAAGTTTTTCCAACAGTATCAGGACTTTGCTGGGATTGAAGTGGTTAAAGATGCCACACCACACCCTCCACCGCACAGATGTACCATAAACCGTGATGCAAACCAAACCAGGAACGTGCTTCTGAGTATTGGCATTGTGACTAAGAGCCTTGGCTTCCGTCAACTCGCCTTTCAAATTCCAGCTAATTAGCTGAGAGTCACCAGGAGAGCTGAGCAATGCAATGACATTACAAATGCAGGTGACATATTTGCTTGAACACTAAGCACTCCATTTCTCTTACCCTTCCCAGTAACGAGAGGGTCACCTTTGAGAATTGGGAAGTTTCCAAGTCAAACAAGGATGTTGACATATCGTGAGAGACAAGATGACATTAAACAATGATGCTCATGTTTTACATTCCATTCTGCATCTGGATGGATGACAGAGTCTACAGCAGAACAGATAAGACTAAATACATCTTCCACCTCTGTGCACGCCTAAAGCTTCACAAATTTTGCATATGTATAACCAGGGCACCTGGCTGCCATTGGGTGAGACAAGTCAGGGGTCCACACACTTGACAGGCATGCTGTGTCAAATCTAGGTAGGGATCCCGAAGTCACATGCCTTACCTTCTCAAACATCAGTGTTTCAAACTCCCTTTTAACAAAAGGATAATAAATGTTGTAAAGAGCTAGAGAGGGATTATGTGTTTAGTACTGGTGAACTGTTCCATGCCAGTCTTGAAGAACATGTCTTCCTGTCAACTCCAGCCCAGGCTTTTAAGTAGGTGAATATTCATGCCAAATGTTGGCCTTTTGGTGTCTTAATGTCTGGGAGATCTTTGTGCAGGAACAAAGGCAGATGACTATCTACCTTTATCTACAAGCAAGTAATCTTAACTAATCCCTCAGGGGGATTGCCAGCAGAGACCAAAATACAAAATAACTGCAGGGCAGAATCTGCAGGGCAGAACTGTTCACTGATGTTTCCTTGGTCGATACTTTTCTCCCCCATTAATAGGCTGAGAAAGCATTGTTTTCAGGATTTCCTGCAACCAGAAGAGTTGACTATGTCTAATCTCTGGGTGGCATAGATAGCAACTAGCCAGGATACATGCTTTGTACGGAGTCTGGTTGGCGACAGGTAGCTGAGTTATCAGCTAGGATGCAACACTGTGAGCTATCAGTATTTTATCTGGTTTTTGTAGAGATAGAGGTGCACTTAGAGGTTCTCGGTATGGTTACTTGACTGATAAATATAAGTATAAACTACCCTTCTCACCTCCAACAAGATGTTATTCCCTTATCAGAGGCGAGTCATGCTGCCAGGGTAGCCTGGGGAGATTCACTGCAGTTGCTGGCTCTTTTGCCACTTGGCCCATTGCAGAGACGTGATTTGGTTTAGACTCCTCTTTTCTACCCTCATTGCCTGTGTCATCACTTACCCCTAATTGCTTTTCACTTCCCATATCTTTACAATCCCAACACATGACATTTCCTGTAACTTCTGTCACCACTGGATTTAAGTTCTACAGTCTCCTCCCTTCAAATTGAACTCTTGATTCCAAGCCCATCTTTCATCAACATTTTCAAACTGCTCTTCTTCTTTGCACACACCTCCCAGAACTAGAGAATAGTTGAGATAGGAAGGGACTTCTGGAGACAGCCTGATCCAAGCCCCTCTGCTCAAACAGAACAAGTTGCTCAAGACCACGTCCAGGTGAGTTTTGAGCATCTCCAAGGATGGAGAAGCCACAGGCTCATTGGACAGCCTGTTCCAGTATTTGACCATCCTCACAGTACAAATGTTTCTTCTTGTGTTTAAATGGAATTTCCTGTAGTTTAGTTTGTGCCTATTGCCTCATCTTCTCATTGGGCACCACTAGGAGAGTCTGGTTCTGTCTTTACTGCCTCCTATCAGGTACTGGTACACACTGAAGCAACATTACAGGCCCTCTAGGGACAGAAGCACAGCTCTAGAGTGAGGACACCACTTCAGCAAAGGTAAGCTCTTCAAAATCTCTGTTAAATCCACAAGGCAGACACCATCTCACCTACTGTGTCTCTGCTGCATTCACCCTCAGCAGGTTTTTCTTCACTTGGCCTCCCTGAAGCTTGCTTGGCCATGGAAAATATACAAATTTAAGTATTCATGTCCAATAAAGGATGTCTCTCTTACCCAAAGGTCTTCCCCTGAATTCTGCAGAGCAGGTCACTAACACTGAAGTGAAAATGCCCTGAACCTTCCTTCAAGTATTCACACATTTTAGTCACACATTCACATTTGTTTTGTTCACACATGCATATTATATGCTGGCTAGAGGTTATGAACAGGTTACAGATGAGACCACAACCCAAACTCCCATACCAAGATTTAACAGCAAACTATGAGATACTGAAACCTCAGTACCCTTGATTAATCATTTGCTCAAGGGTCAGTATATGAACCCTTTGCAACTAGGATGGACCTAAACTATAGCTTCTAAAGCAGGTCTGATTCCTCTACAGCATCCATCTATGCTGTGTCAAACACTTCAAAACTTCAGCTCATTTGGATGCATTTAGCATCCTGCAAATTCTCAGCTCTCAGCACCTCACCTTGAACAACTCCCTTTTGGGAAAATTCAGCGGGTATTCAGAGCCCTGCGAAGAGATGCTACAGCAAGTAGAAAGAGAAGAAAATGCATATTTAAGTATAGAAATGAGCGAGGGAGATGAAGAAAAGTCTACTCACCTTTCCCTTGTCTGTGTCTAGTATTTGCTAATGGCTTTAGTTCTCCCAGGTGACCTGTTCAGGCACTCTTAATTGAATGTGGAAAGATTTATTTGGAAATTATTCCATCTGATTAAAGTGCCCTTATTTTATAAGGTTTATATTATTATTTAGTACATAAAAATAACTAATAAAGACTGTAACATAGTCCTTTTTCACTCATCACACCCTTTAATCAGCAAGTAAAATGTTTAACAAAGGCTCTAAAGATAAGCATCTAATTAAGCACTCTGGAGAAAATAACAAACCCAAAACCACTCTGGAAGGGGCAGGACTCCCACAGCACTTCCCAGAGCCGCCCGGAGCTGCCCTCTGCTTCACAGGTACAGAAACCAGGGCCCAGATTGGCAATTTTTTGCAAGATACTTGCAAATTTCACAGAATCACAGAATCTCAGGGATTGGAAGGGACCTTGAAAGATCATCAAGTCCAATCAAGTTCCTGCTGGAGCAGGAACACCTAGATCAGGTCACTCAGGAACGCGTCTAGGCGGGTTTTGAATATCTCCAGAGAAGGACAGTCCACAACCTCCCTGGGCAGCCCCTGCCAGTGTTCAGTCGCCCTCACCCTGAAGAATTCTTTTCTCGTATTTAAGTGGAACCTCCTCTGTTCCACCTTGCACCCATTGCCCGTTGTCCTGTCATTGGACGTCACTGAGAAGAGCCTGGCTCCATCCTCCTGACACACACCCTTCACATATTTATAAACATTAATAAGGTCACCCCTCAGTCTCCTCTTCTCCAAGCTCAAGAGACCCAGCTCCCTCAGCCTTTCCTCGTATGGGAGATGCTCCACTCCCTTCATCATCTTGAGCCCTGCCCTGGACTCTCTCCAGCAGTTCCCTGTCCTTCTTGAACTGAGGGACCCAGAACTGGACACAATATTCCAGATGCGGTCCAGATGTGGATATGAGGGCGATCTGGCTGCGACGTCTGTCACCCCATTGATCGCCAGGGTTGATTTGGTTGATCTGGCTAACTAGGTGGGTGTCCCCGTCCTCCCTCACCGCTCTATGTGCATCCCTCCTGAAGCTGCGCACTTGGTCGAAGAGGACAACCTTCCCTGATAGAGATGTACCATTCATCAGTCAAGGGTACACGGTAGCTGTGCTCCCATGCTGGAACCGCCAAACAAGCAAATTTTGAATGGGAAATTCCCTGTCAGCATTAAAATTGCAGCAGCCGAAATCCAAATTCCCATCGCTGCCCTCCCTTCAAACCCGTGGCAGTCCCGAGAGACTCTCCTATTACTTTTCTGCCACTTCTGAGTAGCACAAAAAAAAGACTAAACCCAATTCCTATTCTCCATTCAATTAGGAAATGTAACTACAAGACACTGTGCGAGGAAGCAGCACCACTGCGTCCTGCCAGAAGCCTCAGTTAAGACAAAGCAGCATCTCAGCTTACTAATTGAAGGGCTTTTCATCTGCCTGTGGTAAAAAGATCACATGATACTCAAATGCTGGGGTTTATGGTCTTCCCAATTTAGTCTCTTGGTCATTAACATTGCATTAATGACAGGGGTCTGGAATGTAATTGGAAGGAATATAATTGGAATAACAGATTAACTTGCTTATTCACCAGAACACCATCCGGTGAAATGCCAGGTCCTGCACTTGGGCCACAACAACCCCATGGATGGCTACAGGCTTGGGGCAGTGTGGCTGGAGCTGCCTGGCAGAAAAGGACCTGGGGGTGCTGGTTGACAAGCGGCTGGATATGAGCCAGCAGTGTGCCCAGGTGGCCAAGAGGGTCAATGGCATCCTGGCTTGTATCAGAAATAGTGCGACCAGCAGAAGTAGGGAGGGGATTGTCCCCTTGTGCTCAGCACTGGGAAGGCCACCCCTTGAGTCTTGTGGCCAGTTCTGGGCCCCTCAGCACAGGAGAGATCTGGAGGGGCTGGAGCGAGTGCAGAGGAGGGACACGGAGCTGGGGAAGGGCCTGGAGAATCAATCTTATGGAGAGCGATTGAGGGAGCTGGGACTGTTTAGTTGGAGGAAGAGGAGGCTGAGGGGAGACCTCATCACTCTCTGCCACTGCTTGAAAGGACATTGTGGAGAGGTTGGTGCTGGTCTCTTCTCAAAGGCAATTAGCAATAGAACAAGAGGGAATGGCTTCAAGCTGCAGCAGGGTAGGGTTAGGCTGGACATCAGGAAAGAATTCTTCCCATCAGGAGTGGTCAGAGCCTGGAATGGGCTGCCCAGGGGAGGGGGCGGCTCCCCATCCCTGACTGTGTTTCAGAGTGGATTAGATGTGGTGTTGGGGGATCTGGTGTAGGGGAGAACACCAGAGTGTGGCTGATGGTTGGACTCGATGATCCCAAGGGCCTCTTCCAACCTGAATGATTCTACGATTCTATGATTCTATGTGTTACAAAACAGGTTGATGTTTTGAACTAAATCACAGGGATCATAAAGAGCCCCATGTTACCAGTGCCTGCTACAACATGGCATTAAAGCATTTTTCACCCTTGTGGCTCCACAGAGGAGTCTGCAGCATTTCACATGGCTGGAATAGTGGTCATTTATCCCTCTTACAAAACCATAACATGCAGCTCGGCCAGAATGGATCTTCCCCAATGGCTCCCCTGAGAACCTTAATAGCTCTGGGTCGGAAGCAAACTGTTGCTTTTGTTCCAGATCTGTAAAGTGGGGAACACTTATCAGGGCTTGCAACAAACATCTCCGACAGTGGGTGGGCACTATCACCATCACCATCCCCTTCCTCAGACGTGGGAATACAATCATAACATAGAAACATAGAGTCATAGAAACACAAGGTTGGAAAGGACCTACAAGATCATCTAGTCCAACCGTCCTCCTGTCACCAATCCTACCCAGTGAGCTACTAAATCATGGCTCGTAGCACCTCATCCAGATGCTTCTTCAATACCCCCAGGGACAGTGACTCCACCACCTCCCTGGACAGGCCACCCCAGTGCCTGACCACTGTTGGGGAGAAAGAGTTTTTTCCTGACACAGCTCGTGGGCATTCATAAACATAACCACAGAAACAGGGAATTGGGAGAACCTTAATGTATTTTTATTGGACAGGCCACCCCACAATGCAAGGTCCTTGACACGCAGAAGTTTTCCGATACTACTAGCTGGAATATGAGCTGGCAAAGGTGAAACGAAAGAATACTCAGAGGCAGTAACAGGGTGCCGTTTTCCAGCCACAGCTGAGTCACATGCAAAGAGGGAATCCAAGCAACCCAGATCCCAGCAGATCTCAGATGTTTCAGAACAAACAGTTACAGGCACTGACTGATCACACAAACATCTTCACCTTCGACAATGTCCATAGAAACATGTGAGATCAAACTACATCAACCCGATGGGCTGTCTTGGCTCAAATGGTCTTTGGTTCAGACCAATTCTTACCTTGAACTCTATCAAATCCAACAGACAGGTTTCATTCTTGGAGAGCGCAACCCCAGAACTAGAGAGACAAGTCCAGAAACTACAATTTCCAGCTGCCTTTGAAAAAAGCCTCTCTCCACTGACTGAGACACCCAGGCGGGAATGTTTTGCTCTGACTATGTACGTTTTCAAGGGTAGAACAAGCTTTGAGAGTTCACGAAGGACACATTTTAACGGAACGCCTCGAGTTTTAAGTGAAACTACTACAGAGGAAATTCTACTCACAGCAGCTTTACCTGTACTGTTGGTTCCACTGATTCTTGGCACATTTTTAGCATGTGCTAAAAATTTAAGTACAGCAGCAGGTCAGACCTTTGAGGCGACTCTTCTGAAAAACCAACTGAATCATTCCAAACTCTGATTTTTCTTTTGCTTCCTACCTTCGGTTTCCCCACTCATCTGGCTCTCTAACTCGATCAAGACCCAGAAGCACCCAAGTACCATGAAAAAGGCCAACCTTGTGGGATGTCTGGCACGCACCTGAGCGATGTCTCACTTTTATCATCAGATTTCCAGAGAGAAACACGCATCTACCGATTCCTCCTACCTAACAGCTTCTTCTTATTCATAATCTTCTTTGAGCAGTCGTTACATCACTATCTGAAGCATTATTAATTGGCAAGGTTTTGTCACGCTGGAGCTTCATTTCATTCTCTACAGCCAGCCTATTTGACAAAATGACAATCCTATTTAACTGTATTAAATGCATTTGCATGTTTTGTCACCGTCTTCTCATGAGACTTTGTCAATCATGTTTTCAGGCATGATGATCAGCGCCATTCCTGGGGATTTCCAGCTCAAAATCTATTACATGGCTTTGAGATTTGTGCTCTTAATTCAACGTTATCTGAATTGCAAATGCAGTGTTTTGTTGTAGCATGTGAACTTTATGCATTTAAAGGAAACATCAACACTTCAAAAGGCTAATTTAGCACCTGGTAATGTAAGACATTTTCCATCTTCACACTATTTGCACATTACTTGGGACACAATGGTCCTTTTTTTCAACCTTTATGCATGACCCAAGAGGCCACAGACTGTGTGTGCCATTGAAGAAGCACTTACACCTCCTATAGCACCACCGAGGCCTTTGTAAAAGCTGGGAACCAGGAGCTCAACCAAAGAAAGGCCAGAATCCATCATTTTGCATCTGAACACAAACCAAAGAGGCTGATTAACACTCTTTCTCTCTCCACCACCGCGTTTTTCAGGACAATATGCACAACTTTGAAGAACCACCAAGCCTCTTCTTAATCCAAAGTTTAGATTTCTTTCCAGGCCTCCTAAGGAGCCTAAAACAGAGTTAAATGAATTGCTGCCTTAGTGAGGCATGTTAACCAAGCTCTCCTGAAGCATCATGCTTCTTTCCAAGCCATAAGCCTCAAGAACACAAGCCATAAAGTGCCTCAATTACACCCATGCTACATACATAGCAGCTGAAATCCTTTAACAAACAGTACTGTTTCTCCAGATACCCCCAGCACAGCAGCACCACGTGCACTAGTGGAGACTTGTGTTCCCCAGGTGACAACTACTACTGCAAGGATGACATTAAACAGAGAGGAAATTTTATCATTCCTTACTCTATATTTTCACATTTGCTTGGAAACTTACATGCAGCACTGTTATTTTCTTCTTCTTTTTTTTTTTTTTTTTTTTTTTACCCCCCCCCCCCCCCCCCCGGCTGATTCAATCTATCTCTTTAAGGAGCATTTTCCTTTTCTTCCATTCCTAGGATGTTTTGAATGAGGCTGAGCTTAAGATGAGGTAATAATTATTTACAAAGCATAATGCTAAGGCATTATAGAGCCTTCCAATAAGACAGGGTTGAAGCAATAAGACATCCTTTTTGTGCTCCATCAGCATGCTCTGGGGTTAGGTCTCTGCTGCAGTACGACAAGCAGAACATACACTTCAATAGACAACAGGAGAAGAAGGAATGCTTCTGAGACACACACAGCCTGGCAATGAAATAAATATGCCTTCTTCCCTCTGCCTTCTCAGCAAATAACTGACCTGGGTGAGGTTTCCTGCTCGGGCACAATAAAAGCAGGACAGGCAGGATGACAGGTACAAACAAGCATCATCTCCAAACCATCCATTAACTGACATAGCAGCTGAACCTTCCTACTCTTCAACCTAGACACTGTAAATTCAGGTTTCTGCATAAAATTGGGACAAAGCTGTGAAGGTTTTTGGCCTGTAAGGATCTTTCATGCCGGCACTACGGATCCCAGCTGTTGTCTCCAGGCATTTCCATGATCCGGTGAAACAGCATCAAATGTAAGCATATTGATTTAAAAAGCTGCAGGGTCTGACTCAGCTCCCACAGAGACACACAAAAGGTTACTGCAGACTTCCGAAGCCGGAGCTGAATCTGAACCACAATCCCAGACCCTACAGATAACTATCACAGCATCTTCCAGTAACCTCAATCTCCAACAGCTCTCTACAGAAAAGGGAGCAGGCAATTACAGGGAGCCCTCGCTGAGACCCGCTGCAAATTAGCACTAAGCCTCGAGCCTATTTCCTGATACTCTCCCAGCACAAAGCTCTGTCCACCTGCTCCAGAAAACGCCTGAGCCCTGAGGAGCAATTCTGATGGCAAATCATTTCCACGGAGTGGCACAGAAGGCTCTGTGGCAATGTGTCTCAGTTCAGGTGAGCCACGGTGCTTGGCAGCAGAAACATCTTTTCTTCTTTCAGCATCCGCGGAGCTTAATCCAGATATTGAGTGATTTCAGACAGGTCAATGACCCACAAGCAGGTAGCAGAGGGCGAGAGGCACATTTTATGAACATAAGAGCACTACTGGGGTGATCTGAAGAGTTTGAAGGGGACATAGTGTCAGACTGTCTCAAGCTGGGGGAGGTGGGACACAGGGTATAATTCTGGTTGGTCTCAGAGGGGAGGCCAGAACCGATCTTCATCCTGACACGCTGCAGACAAACAGCAGAGATATTCCTTAGGATAGTTTCTTGAAGTTTGTTTTTTTTTCCATCATAAATAATGATGAAAAAATAATAATAATAAACTTTCTGAGTACATCCTGGAACTACACTCTGTCCCTCTCCTGGCAGCCATCGCCAGCTGTGTTTTCAAGGACTCCTTCTCAAATGCTTTACAGACACACAGATGCAGACACCAGAGGGGAAAAAGACAACTTGGAGCAGAAAATACCCTGCTTTGATTTCTGATAACACCTATGAAAAGCCTCCTCCTCTCCTAGGTTGGCTTTTAGGGCTGGTGCTCTGAGAACACCTAACCTTTTTTTTCATTTATAGCTTCCCTTGGAAGAGAGACAGGTAGAAAGGGACAAGGCAGGAATATAAAGCAGCTGAGAGACAAGCACACAGCAGCAATTCTGCACTCTATTTCAGCAGCTGCAGCTACGGCACTTCTATAAATCTTCTCCCATCTCTTCTCTTCCAGGTCAGCAAAATCTGAGGGAACAACGAGGACCTGAGACTCAAGAGTTCAAATCATTACACTTGCCTGTGCAAGAGGACACCTCCCACCCAGTATTTGCTATCAATTGTGTTGAAGATGCCAGCAGACTTGAGAGATGCCCAGAACACCTTATGACTAGCCTAGCCAATGCTTAGTTATTGACAAAATAAAGACTAGAATATCCTTCTCCTACAGTGCACCTCATGTAATTTGTGTATATATATATCTATATCTTTATGTTTGTAAAAAGCAAGACAGTACAAGTATAAGAGTGCTGCGAATGGCCACGGGAAGGAGCAGCAGGTGCTTTCCTGCTGGAGATGGGTCAAAAAAAGTGGTGCCTTTCAATTCCCACAGAACCTTCAGTGAACATGGATTTTGTCATGTCTTGACCTAATCCTGGCTACAGTTGGAGAGTCAAGTAACCACAGAAACACAGAGGGAGCTTCTTAGAGCAGAACTGCTCCAGGAAACTGATAATTCCTACCTCCTAAGAGCTGCAGCTTTGGAGATCTCGTCCCCATCTCCAGGAGCTGTACAGGTGTAAGTACATGTAACCAGACTTGAGGTGGGTTCATCTCTTCTCCTGATGGGCAATGCCATCACCAGCACATTGCAGTACAAGTAAGACTTTTGCATAGTAGGCTGGTGAGGGGGGGAGGCAGGTCTAAAGGCGGCCAAGGGAATTATCACTCTTGAAACCATCTCCTCTCAGACATATGGAAGAGGGAGAGCAAGGCAGAATCAGTGTGTGAAGAATTTCACTCTGCAGTATGACGTGCTGATGAGAAGCCTTATGAGCTCCCTCTCTCCTGGGACCTCAGATCCACCCAGCACAGCATCACCCCTCCCCTGGCACCTCCTGATCCCAAGCCCAGAAGCTCTCCTGGGGTGAGGAGGGACCCCTGATAGCTGGAGAGGAGATGGATAGCTTGTCAGGTCTTGTGGGGCACTGCACCAGCAATGCACACAGAGCAGCACTGAGCAATGGGAGCACTGCCACTGCTGGCAGAATAACAACACTACTGCCCTGTGGTACCCACCGTAAAGAAGAAACGGCCTCAAGTTACACCAGGGGAGGTTTAGGTTGGATATTAGGAAAAAATTCTTCACAGAAAGGGTTATTGAACACTGGAACAGGCTGCCCAGGGAAGTGGTGGAGTCACCGTCCCTGGAGGTGTTTAAAAGATGTGCAGCCGTGGTGCTGAGGGACATGGTTTAGTGGTAACCTGGGAGTGTTGGTTGATAGTTGGACCCAAGGATGAAGGTCCCTTCCAACCCAGATGATTCTCTGACTCCATAATCTCTTCCTCTGGGATAAAAGCGTAGGCAGTGGACTGTATTCTTCCCAAGCAGTCTAGCAAAAGGGCAAGCGTGCAGAAATGCAAATGCCAACAGCACACGCTTGTCTGCAGGGTCCCAGTACCACATCAAAGGCTGGCAAATTACACCAGAGGCAATTAACAGCCTTTGTCCGTGAGCACCCCCAGTGAGCACCAACCCCAACTGCCGTAACAGCCACGCGAACCATCAGGAACTGCATGTGAGAGAAGGGCTTGGATGGACCCGCAGCTCCAAAGGCAACACTCAGCACCCTCCTCCATACACAATGACAGCTCGAGGCCTTATAAGTTTTCTTTGCTCCTGTTTTTCAAAGTGGGGATTTATCTTACACCACAGAAGCAAAGGAAGAGAAGCTGTATGTTTTCTAACACAGCTCCTGCCAGAGCATATAAGACTAAAGGCTTTTTTAATTATTTCCTTTTTTCCTGGAGTGAATCATGGCGTGGGGGTAGTGGGGTTGATTCATGTTTATGTTTTTAAAATTAAGCTAGCTAACCATTTGTTCCCTACCGCACTGCATTTGTTGCTTCTCTTTGAGAACTCCTTGAAAGACAAGCTTTGGAAATAAATATACATCTGGCAAGTCTGAGAGACAGGACTTTAGCAAGCACTGCATGGTAGCTGGAATTCCACAGTCGACTATTTGCTTCCTCTTGCAGAGATAAATCAGAAGGAGAGGAAAAGAAAAAAAAAACAAACACGAGCAGAAATACCTATCCAGATTAATTTGGAGTGGAAGCAAAAAGGTTTAGTCATGCTAGCCCTATCAGCCTTTAAACAGAAATATTTACCCAGAACTGGAGGATTCAGAAGCACATTCCTCATTTACTTTGGTAATTCTTTGCTTTTCCATCCCCAAACTTTCTACCATCTGCAGCTCTGATGTCTCCCAGCAAACCCACTTTACCACAGCCTGGTCTGGTTGATTATTAGGTATGTTTGGTCTCCCAGCCCAGTGGAGCCAAACTACTTAGCAGAACACTTCGCTCATCTGTCAAACAGCGTCCCTTTTACACAGAAACGTGTGTATTTCTTATTCAAGCTATTTCCATGGGAATATTTCACGTGACTGGGAGAAGAGTCTGCAACTTTCCACCTCCTTCTTGCTTTAACCTTGCTTCCACCTTTAAGCCAGGTGCTTAATCACCTCCTCATGGCCAGTGGTGATTGCCCATGAGGGTCCTCCTAATCTCTCCGGAGCTGGAGCTAAGAGAGGTAGGAAGGTAGAACGCAAAGCAAGGTTTCATCTATGACAAATTTCTGGCCAAATCATCCATCACCTGTAAGAACTATTATTATAACTAATAGACATGGATATCCAAGCAACCTGAAACAAACTCTCAGCACGTGGCCTGATCACACCTGGTAACCAAAGCCTTTCCCGTGAAACTGTTCTTTCTGAACAGAGAGAAATGGTGCAACTGGGCACCAGACTCTGCAGTGACATCCTGGAACATCAGCCAGCTCAGGATGCTCAGCTGCAACACAGGCAACCTGGCTCTGTGCTCACCAAAATGCTGTCTGAGGGAAAACTGGTTACTTGTTAAATCAGAGTTTGTGCTGATAGAGAGGAAGACAGACAACACATTTAGATTTTGTGTGGATGGAAATGCACCCATGTACAGAAACTCCAGGGTGTCTGTGCATTCCTCTGGGATGTGACCTCCCACTGCACAGCAGCTCACTTGTGCTCACTGATTTTTTGCTGATTTATTACGGAGCAGGAACCAAAAACCAGTGTGTGCCTCCTCCAAACGCCTGCCAAAAGCCAAAACAACACAAGAAAGGGTTTTGCAGGTGAAAGCACCGGTTTCTACACCACAGGTGCAGAACTGATTAAAAAGGCATCCCGAAAGGGAGGTGTTTTCTAAGCAGGTGTTTGTACTTACAAAATACAAATTAAGATATATGCATAATTTATTGAAATTCCTATAAATGGAGTTAAGCTAGCGATATGGCTAAATATACACCAAGTTAACTAGTTTTAGATTAATGAACAAGTTTCTTAAGGACTTTTATGCAACTTTGATTTTAGGAAGTACTAAATAGAGTTCTATAGAGCAGAAATGGGCAAGTGCCAGAGACATAGTAGAAGAGGACTCATTTCTTATTCTTCTATAGAGAAATTGTGCACTACTATAAATTATCAGATGGTATTATTTGTCAGAGAGTGACCTTTTCAATATTATCTCAGCCTTGCTACTACTGATGATTTTTTTAATTTAAATTTATCATCAACTATTTTTAGCCATGAAACTGCATGTATTTAGGGAATTAATATCTGATATGGAATTTATTTGGGTTTCTCATTTTGATTTTTTTAAAACATCATTTAAGACCTCATAACCAAACATTTAAGTATCTTATTGTCCTGTTATGCAAGGAATTAAGGCGTTGTTTTCTGTAACTATCACCTCCTAGAAACTTTGGAACTATTCTTCAATTTTGGTCTGATTTTCGTTTTTCCTTTGTCAGAAATTATTGTTTAGTTCTTTAGAGGCTACCAGTAGATAAGAGGTTCACTCTTCATTTATTTGACAGTCAAGTATTGTGGGTTAAAAAAAAAGCCCAAAGATATTTGGTAATAAATAACTAAGGATGTTTTACTAAGTGGTTACAAACCTTACTGCAGGGTTCTCTTAGCAACCCCGTGCCTGCCTGGCAGACACATCCAACTCTGGTTTAGCTGCCAATTTTCAGTCATTATCTTTTTAACCCAAACAGCATGAAATAGCATTTAGATAGTATCTTAGATGAACCATTTCATTCTCCTCCAATCCTTTGTCAAAGGATTTCAAAATCCATCACTGATGCAGTTTCTCACTCCACGTCCTTTTTCCCACCACATTGGTATTTCTTTATTGAATAACTTGACAGAGAAGAATTTGCACATCCCTTTCTGCATGCTTGTTTGCACCGTACATTACAAATAATCTAGATATTCAGTCAAAAGATAGCACTTTGATTGTTCTTGTGTAAGAGTCCATATTTTAGCAAGGAACTAATATTAACGACACACTGCCAAAAGCCATTACAAATTGGGTGCCTTTGAAGTCCACCAGCTCTGCAGCTGCTTTCTGCCTTCGTTAAGCCATCGCTTCCCATTTGCACTCCAAATCTGAACTGTATTTAACTACACAGTGATAATACGCACAAGGCACTAGACTGTCACAACCTGAAGAAAGCCAATCCCTGAAGACACAGTTTGCTGTTTCTATGGAATGGCTATTGTTTTTCACCGAGTTCAGTGGTTTTGCTGTTGTCACAAACAGGAATTTTCTGTATTTCAATGGGCTCAGCGTGTGCCAACTTGTTCCTTTTAGCCTTGTGTTGTCATGTTGACTCGGGTGTGAGAAATTATTTACTTACAGTAGCCTCACTACTGCTTTTATTTGTGTCAGCAAAGAGCTTTTCATAGCAAAGAGATCTCACCTGGAGTGCTATGTGCAGGTCTGGAGCCCTCAAGAGAGGAAGGACATGGACCTGATGGAGTGGGTCCAGAGGAGGGCCACAAAAACAATCAAGGGGTTGGAGCACCTCTGCTATGAGGACAGGCTGAGGGAGCTGGGGTTGTTCAGCCTGGAGAAGAGGAGGCTCTGGGGAGACCTCAGAGCACCTTTCCAGTACCTGAGGGGGCTACAGGAAGGCTGGGAAGGGTCTGTTTACAAATCCTGCAGGGACAGGACAGGGGGTAATGGCTTCAAGCTGGAGAAGAGCAGATGTGGATTGGATATGAGGAATAGGTTCTTTACTCTGAGGGTGGTGGGACACTGGGACAGGTTGCCCAGGCAGGTGATTGAGGCCTCTGCCCTGATTGGATATGAGGAATAGGTTCTTTACTCTGAGGGTGGTGGGACACTGGGACAGGTTGCCCAGGGAGGTGATTGAGGCCTCTGCCCTGGAGATCTTCAAGGGGAGGCTGGAGGAGGCCCTGGGCACCCTGGTCTAGTTGGAGGTGTCCTGCTGACTGCAGGGAGGTTGGACTAGATGACCCTAGAGGTCCCTTCCTGCCTGGACCATTCTATGATTCTATATTCCAGCTCCTAGCCTTCCTCCCTGACAAACACACATACAGTCTTGAAAGAAAGAAAGAAAAATTCTTGAGAGAAGAGCAAATGCTTTGCTCCTCAAATGAATCCTAGAGGTCAAAGATGAGGAAAAATGCTGAGTAAGTCACTGGATAAAGAAAAAAAGAAAAAAAGGCTGCATCAGTTCCTCTCTGACCTTTTTCCTTATTAGCACTTCAGGAATTCACCTTGTTCAATGTGGCATGTCTTCCCAATTAGAGACCAGGCCTCCCAAAAAGATACCAAAGTGGTGGGGACACCATGTGAAGTTGGGGTTATTCTTACAACCTTGCTCAACTTCTGCAGCCATGGGGTAGAGCATATCCATTCAGCAGCTGCAAAATTCTCTATAATATCCTAGAGTCAATAACAAGAGCTGGGCATGAGACCTCTAGCTTGACAGATAAGTTTGCCAGTAGCGTTGAAGATCACAGTAAAATCAGGACAGGGGACTTTTCTCAGTATTGGGGTAGGTAGGTTTTGTCTAAGGTTGTAGTTTGGGTCCAGAGTTAGAACTGATGCAAATCCAGCAGGAATTAACAGGCCGGGCTATTTTGATCTTGTCTCTCTTATGGCTTCCAAACCATTGTGATTTGGATTGCAAGCATAATCCAGCTTGATAAATATTATCCTCCCTTTCTTTGGCTAAAAATGTAACTTCCACTCTGAACTCCTGTATATTGATGGCCATATATATTAATCCCTGAACTACTTCAGCCGATACACCCCAAATACTTTAACTGAAAATCAACTCTGAAAACACAGATTACATCAGCCAGTTCCACTGTTCCACTACTTGCAACCATGGGACTAGGTCTGTTGCAGAGAGAGCGATGAGGTCTTGAGCAGGAGCATCAAGCTGTTTATAACACGAGAAGGGTTTATAAGCAGGTAACTCCTTCCTTCCTAAAACACTTCCCTCTTTGGGCTCTGGTCACAGCTGCTTTTGCAGAATGTTATGAAGAAATAAAAAAAGCAAAACCAAACCAAAACAAAACAAAACAATCCCAAAAAAACCCCAACCCAAACCAAAAAGAAAACCAAAACATCTTCTTCATTTTAGATGGAAGATGTTCTTTCTCTGGCAAGGACGCTTCCTGTCCAATTATAAACCAGAACCACTTACTGAGTTAAAAGCTGCTAATTTTGGCCATATGCATTTTTCTTTAGAAAATGCAGCAACAATCAGTCCAACGTGAAAGTGAGACGGACACGGGACTGCCCCTGACTACTTTAGGTGGAAATTCTCTTTTACTAGAAACTGCAGAGCGTGTGTGTGGGCAGGAGGGAGCAGGACAGAGATGTTTTGGTTCCCTATTGTCATTCTTTAGGCATGATCACAAGGCTACCATTTCTGGAACGCAGCTGAGCAGAAAGGATGAGGAATCACTCTGATGATGCCAGGAGCTGTGATTTGTCTCTCCAGGAATGTTGCCACCTGCAGCAATTAAACCTCCTCTACAATACGATTTAAACAAGAAGATATTTTTCCATAGAAACTGCCAGGTCATTGTTTCCTCCAAGTGCTTCTGACAGGCAAGAAAATGAAGGCAATGAGGAGTCCTCGAAACAGGATACTGCGGCTGCCCCGAAAGCAGGCGAGGGATGCTGTGCATGGCTCGACAAAACTAAGCGAGCCTGACAACTCCGTCATCAGGTCCCCAGGTGGACTGGCGTTCAAGGAGCTAAAACTAGGTCCAATCTCTATTCTGTGGTCTCCACCGTCGCTGCCTCTGTTGGGCCGGGAACAAAGTGCCTGCGTAAAACCATCGCTGGATGCGTTTTCTCATTCAGCGTTGCAGAAGCAGACCTCCCAAGGAGTTCCAGTGGCTTCTCTTACAGAAAAGAACCACTACAGAGCCATGATGGTTTTTTTTCCAAGTCTTTTTTTAACAGCCTTTTAAAGTTTCTTTAGAATCCACCTCAAAACAAAACCCTTATGTCAACAGAAACTCTTGCTTAGATATACTTCACCTGTTCTTTTTTATGAATGTGGATGATGAAAGAATAACAGCTTTTGCAGTTAAGAAAAAAACATTACACAGATCCCACTTCACCCCCGGAAAGTCAGGTGTTGCAGCACTGTATGTCAAACACACACCAGAGGGATACGGTCCCCTTGGGCACACTGTCATGGGGAACAGGGAGTTTTTTCAGGACATATTAGAATCATAGAATCATAGAATCAGATAGGTTGGAAGATCCTTGGGATCATCAAGTCCAACCATCAGCCCTACTCTACAAGTTCTCCCCTACACCAGATCCCTCAACACCACATCTCATCGACTCTTAAACACAGTCAGGGATGGGGACTCCACCACCTCCCTGGGCAGCTGATTCCACTGACTGACCACTCTCTCTGTGAAAAACTTTTTCCTAATGTCCAGCCTAACCNCCCCCAGGTCCTTTTCTGCCAGGCAGCCCCAGCCACACTGCCCCAAGCCTGTAGCCATCCATGGGGTTGGTGTGGCCCAAGTGCAGGACCTGGCACTTGGCCTCGTCGAAGGCCATGCCATTAACATTGGCCCATCAATGTCCATCTTCAAAGTGACTTTGCAAAGCTCTTACCTGTTCAGTGATGAAGGAGCTTGAAAATGTGACAGCTGACCAAAAGAAGATCCCACAGCTGAGAATGATCTTTCTGTTGAAGCGGTCACCAAGGTAACCGAAGATTGGGGCCGCAACCATGAAGCTACAGATGAAAACTGCAAAGGAGAGAAAAAGGAAAAGAAACGTTTAATAAACATCAGGCCAAGAACATGAAAACTAATTTTCTGCAAGCGAAATCCTCTAGGGAACAGTTCCATTTAATTAGACATTCTGCAGCCCCGCCTTACGAAGTTGTCCAGGGTGATGGGCTTTCAGAAGTCAGTGTTCCCTTAATCAAACAGATTTTTCATTCCCAGAGAAACTTCAGACCAGCGAACCTATATTTAATCTGAAAGTACCAGCCCCTCAGTCTGCTGCGAGCTCAGTTTGCAGGGATGGGCGAGACCAGGAGAGAATAAATGAAGAGCTTCTGCCCAAATGTCACTGAGAAGGTGAAGTGGAGGTTGGGAGGAATTTCAAGCAAACAGAAAGCAAACCAAGGGCTCCTTGTTGGCTCTTGCAGCAGAGACCAGACAGAAACAGGCCACAAAAACTGAAGTTCTCTCATCTTTCCTAGCGGTATCTGAAGGTAATGATAAAACAGTGAGAAAACCAGTTAACGTTCCAATCATCCTACTGGTGAGTAGTTACACAACTCCTCTCTCCTCATTAGGTCCCTTAACCAGTACTGAACTTGGGTTCATCACTACAGTGGTGGGATTTAAACCCATCACTTAGCAACAACTTCCCCAAAAGGAAAGCCCTAAAAGTTCATCTTTCTCCTTTTCTTGCCTCCTCCCCCCCAAAAAAACACCCCAAAGCATTGACCCAAGACCTTCTGTCATGAAGGAACGAGGCTTTTGATAGAAAAAAACTCTGCAGAACCTCCTTGACTTCAGAGCTCACTCCTCCAGCCTCGCTCAAACCCGTCTGGTCAGTGACACCACTGGAAACACCTGGCATGAAACACTCACAAATTCACAACTAATTTGGACCTTGGCAGAAAGTGCCAGATTTTAAGCTGATTTATACCTGGATTTTCTCTGGTCACATTAGAGATTTGGATGAGAGCAACTACCTTGATTTTACTGCTGTGAAGGATGAACTTTTCCTTTCACTGACTGTCTTGTTCAGCAAACCCAGAAGGATCTGGGTGGGACAGCATAGATTCCCCTTTAGTCACAGAGTTATGACTCACAATAATTATTGGGCAGTTTTTGGAAGGCAGGGTGGGCTTTTGGTATTGTCTAACCCTTGACCACTTTTAATTGTACCAGAAGGGGGGGGGGGGATAGAATAGGGAGAAAAAAACAGCCAGAGCACCACCCCTCTGGGTGGAATGTGTGCATAACATTGAAGCAGTGAAGACGCAAATTATGAATTCTTCATGGATGATCACGATATCACAATATCATGATATCACGATAGCGCAAAAATGTGCAGAATGCTGAACTATGAAATGAGCTAAGTGTCCCTTCCTTTTTAATATGCTGTCAAAGCTGCTTTATAAATAATACATAGCCATTTGCATCTATATTTTGCAAGCCATACGACCGCGTGCACATTGCTCTTGCACTGTGATGTTTGATAGGAATTACAGATTTACTCTTTTTACACTTAGTGTAAAATAAATGGAGATAATACAGAAATTTTGAGACATGAAAAGGAGCACCTGCAGCTTTCTATCAGGCGTATTTCAATAGTAATGCTATGAACAGCACTGCTGTTGAACAAGCAGATAATCTCTATTGACAGAATGCTCAGCCCCTGCAGCTCTCCCCCATTTCCACTGCCCCCTCCCTGTAGCACCCACGCTCCCAGTGTAGAGCCTGGCTCTGCCTCCAGCACCCATCTCTGCTCACACAGGCTCCCACCCAGTTGGTCCATGCAAGGCCTGGGGTAGTCCAAGAGGTCCCTGGTTCTGCTCAGCCAGGCTCCCTGCTCGGCTGCAGGACAGGAACTGCCTGGGTGAAGAAATACTCACCCACCCCTGCAGCACAGTCCAGCTCCCTGAGCTGCACATCCCTGAGACCCCTGGTCTCCAGTGAGCTTGGCTCTAATAGACCAGAGTGGTTTAGATTGAAAGGGAACTCAAAGACCATCCAGTTCCTACTCCCCTGCCCTGGGCAGGGACACCTCCCACCAGACCAGGTTGCTCCAAGCCCCATCCAGCATGGCCTTGAACCCCTCCAGGGATGGGGCAGCCACAGCTTCTCTGGGCAACCTCAGCCAGGGTCTCACCACCCTCACAGTGAAGATTTTCTTCCTGAGATCCAATCTAAATCTCCCGTCTTTTAATTTAAAACTATTACACTCATCCTATGGCTCCACTACCTGACAGAGTCCCTTCTCCAGCTCTCCTGTAGGCCCCCTTCAGGTACTGGAAGGGGCTCCAAGGTCTCCACGGAGCCTTCCCTTCTCCAGGCTGAACACTCCCCACTCTCTCAGCCTGTCCTCACAGCAGCATCTCTGTGGCCTCCTATGGACCTGCTCCAGCAGGTCCACGTCCTTCCTGTGCGGAGGGTTCTGGAGCGGGATACAGTGCTGCAGGTGAGGAAGTGGCTCACAAATCTACTCCAGGAGGATACATCTGCGCTGGCCCCAGTCCAACAAGGCACTTAAGCACACGCTTATATTAAGCACTTCAGAGCCATCAATTCCATGATTAAGTGCTTTCCTGAATTAACACCAAAGTGCTCGGCACCTTGCAAAGCGGGTACGGCAACCTGGCATGAAGGATGTCTTTATTGGGAATGAGAAGCAGAAAAGACTCTGGCTCGTAGAGAGCAATGTGCCCATTGCAATTCGACCTTACCCTTGGAAGGACACTGAAATTCATTCATCTCAGACTGATATCCTGCCATTTTTATGATGTAAAAAGACATGAAGTTTAAAAAGCTTCCAAGGGAAAATTAGAAACATCCAAGTCAGCATCCCACCATTTCAAATACTGAATATCCAGATTAATTCAACTTTGAGGCATGGAGGGGGCCATTGAATCCAAAATTCACATTTATCAGTGGGATTATTAGCTTTGATGACCTCTGGGTCAGAAATGCAAAGTCTAATTCTGAAATTTGGGCTAAAGCAGGCAAAAAGCACAAACCTTCTCTTTCCAATAAAACAAACGGACAAAAAGATCGTCCAATGCCTTTCCAAAAACTTACCTCCTACGGTCACCCAGATCCCTTTGGAGGATTTATTTTTGGATGACTCTGGACCAAGCTGTGAGCTTTGTCACTGTTAAGTCACTGACTTGACAGCTCCACAAGGTGTAAAACGAAAGGACAACAGAACCTCATAAATAACAGGTAATAGAACACAGCTGTCATAACAATCAATGCAATTTATATCAGAGTATTTATGACCCAAATATGCATCACAGCCTTGATTGACTCAAATAAATGCAGAATACAATGGCTGTGCGGTCTGTCAAAAAGATCAGCCTGTTACAGGCATCTCCTGTGAATCAATTTTTGCAATTACTCCTGCAAATGACAGCCGAGACTCCGGAGCAAGAGACTGGGCTGGCAGAAGAGAGGTGAGCAAATTTAGGGCAGGTTACCAGCTGGGATGGAAACCCCAGTTACTCTCGACCAGGAGCTGAGGTTCTACGACAACTGAACAGCAGAAGACAGAAAAATAGCAGCACATTCAGTTGGAGGGAGGGGCAGCCAGAGACATGATTGATTTGCAGAGGAAAAGAGTCACAGCGAAAAGCAGAGGGACACATTCCCGTAAAGGAGCCTGGCGCCTGTGCCAGCCTCTTCCCGTCTGGCTCCTTTCCCCCTCTGCTCCTTGCACTCACTCACATCCCAATTAATACCCAAGTGACACCACAGCAGCTGCGGCTTCGGCTCGACCCACTGCCACAAATCTTTTCTATTAGGAGAGCACAGTGACAGAGGCTGGCATTTCATTTGCCTCTTCCCAGTCAAAAGCTCCTCTTCCTCATCTCAGAATATTAACAGCTCTTGAAGAGCTGTACAGAGTTAGGAATCCACCAGGATTTGGGATGAGCTACTGAACAGGCATTGATGGTGATCGGAGCACCTGAGGGCAGGTTTAGCCATGTCAGTCTCCATGATGCATGCCCGACCCCTCGTTTCTCTTGGTACACCAACTCCAACAGCGCCGGCAGAAGCAGCTCGGTTCCAGCACTGGGTGGAGCTGAGACACATTTCCGCAGGAGCAAATCATCATGTGAGCAAAGGATGAATAAACAGCCACATAATGAATGTCAGCGCAGGAGGGAGGGACAATTAAGTACAGGTATTTTCGAAAGGAGATCCCATTTGTCTTTATACCTCCCTTTGTGGCATAGCTGCTGAAATGCCGACTGCGGTGAGAGTGCAGGCAGAGTATAATTGCTCAAACAGGATGGCTTGGTCTCTATTTCTGCCTCTGAATGCCTGTCCCACCCTGTACAGGTAACACAAGCGCCTTCCCAGCCAGCACTGCCCAGCTTCTTCTGTTGCATGGCTGGAATTACAAAAATGCACAGCATTGAAAATTAAATAAATAAATAAATAGATAGATAGATAAATAAAATAATAAGCTTACGCATCCCTCCCTTCTCCTCCACCCAAACACCCACCAGGGAAGGAAAGCATCCTCCCCAGCCTCTGTCACCTCCTCCAGGTACCGCAGCTTTGGTCACCGTTAAGCCCACACGCTTCCCTCTCCCAGGCTGTCCTTGCACCCCAGGAAAAGCAAACCCCAGAGAGTGGAAGCAAAGGAGAGGAGGGGAGAGGGAGAAACTGCCGACTTTATGAGTCACACAAAGCTCCCAGCTACTGAAAGTAGACTTCAGTGCCCTTATTTTTCTCTTCTTTCCCTCCAAACAACAATATACCAGCTTGAATCTACATCTGTTCCCTGAAGTGGCTCCAGCCCATCAGCTTTTCCCACCTTGATTCCAAAAACACCGTTGCCTCTGTCGCACTTGCTCTTTTCTTGCAGGGACTGCTCAGGCCTTTGTGGCTCAGAGAGGGGCTTTCTCCTGCCACCAGGTTGTCCATGGAGTATAACCAAGAGGGCAGCGAGGCACTGACAGAGGCACAGGCAGAGGCTGCTCTTTCTCAGATACAGGAAGACCAAGAGGATCACAGGCACCTCCAAGAAAAGATCCCTCTTTTTCCGTTTTGACTTCAAGCACACATGCTGGGGTTTTTTTCTCCCATGAGGAATAATGCTAGAAAGATTCAGGTTCAGGTAAAAATAGCTCACTCGCTCTATGCTGGGATGCTTAACGAGAAAAACGTAGTGGCTATCCTTGAGCTCTGAGTCAGCATGAAACCATATATACATGTCTAATTGAGCACTGACAACATGCCTGGCTCTGGGGAAGGCAGACCCAGACAGCCCCTGCCTCAAGGGACTGGCAACCCGCTTCGACATAGCAAGGAACGATGTGCTGGAAGGCTGTTCATCTTTTCCCCAAAACCAAATTTCCTAACAATGAGAACACCTCAACACCCAGCTCCCTCCGGATGAGAGTTACAGGTGTGTATGAGCACAATCCTGCTCTTTCTGCACGAGCCACTGCCCTGCTGGGCTTTGTTCGAGCCACTTCTGCTCCAGGGACTTCTGGTTGTGATCTCCTGCTTATGGGACCAGCTGTCACCTACCTGCAATGGTGACTAAAAGACCCTCCCAACAGTCTGACCAGCCCCCCTCTTTCAAAGACATCCTCCTTTTGCAATGCTTCTTATTTAAATTTTCTTTTTTTCTTATAGTTTTATGCTATAACTACTCCTCAGCACACACGCAGCACATAGACTCACAGTGAGGCTTGGGACAATTTGGAAAGGAAGTTCAACATCATTAATTTCTATACCAGGGCTAAAGAAATTAATGCACAGGAAAGTGACCTGCCCAGGATGAACTACAGAAATCTTGAACCCACACAGGTCTTCCAGCTTCAGCAGTGTCCTGTTATTCAAGCCCATATCTAGGTCAAAGGTATTTTTGAAGTCTACAATCACAATTAAAAGGATTATTTTTTCCCTACAGCACCATACAAGCCAAGCAAGTACAAAGATCCTTCCGTGCTATTTACCATTGAACCCAAGAGTTCAGACACAACATGGTGACGTGACCACGGTAGAAGCGATACCTGACTATGGGGCAATCCAAGGACCCAAGGGAAAGCTCCGCAATGGGATTTAAAACATTCATCCTTCAATGGAGATGAGTTCTTCCACTCCGGTTGCTTGCAAAAACATCACTATCACAAACTCACTCTAGGTACGCTGTTACACCGCCCTCCGCATGGACTTTGTTTGACTTAATTTCTAATTCAACAGCCAACAGATGGATTACATTACTGCGTTTTGCCAAGTGCAAACCACAAGCCGCAGAGTTCCAGACAATTGTGCAGACTGGAAGGTTCTGACAAGTGTAAGGAGCTTTGAAACACACCATCAGTTCCATGTGTCATACAAAGCTGTCGTATACTGACACCATGGAATACAGGAACCCTTAAAAAAATAAAAAGGCTCGAAAACACACCATATGAACTAGACTGAAGTATATAAATGTTTGGTTTGGACATAGAATGGTCTAGGTTAGAAAGGACCTGAAAGATCACTGATTTCCAACCCCCTGCCCTGGGCAGGGACACCTCCCACCAGACCAGGTTGCTCCAAGCCCCATCCAGCCTGGCCTTGAACCCCTCCAGGGATGGGGCAGCCACAGCTTCTCTGGGCAACCTGGGCCAGGCTCACCACCCTCACAGGAAAAAATTTCTTCCTGAGATCTAATCTAAATCTCCCCTCTTTTGGTTTAAAACCATTACCCCTTCTCCTACCACTACTGTAAAAAGTCCCTCCCCAGGTTTACTGTGGGCCGTGAAATGCTCTCCCAGAAGAGATCACAGCACAAGCTGAAATAGAGAATTTCATAAATGCCTCATTCTTGCATGCTTGTGTCCTCAGCAAATTAACAAGGAGAAAAGCAATGCTTTTAAAGGTGTGGACCTAATTACTCATGCTGTTTGCATTTCTCTAGTTTCTGTTTGGCAGGACACTCTAGATTGCGTTTCCCTCACTGCAGATGCCACTCATCAGTATGCAAACTCCAATCTTGTCTTCTCCATAGGGAGTGTGTTGCACCATGAGGTGCCAGTTTGGTGATTTTTTTTATATATTTCCTTAGAGCAAACTGCTATAAAATATAACCCCCACGTTTAGGGTGACTCTATACACACCCAGCTGACATATACATTTATACTGAGAAGGCGGCTGCTGTACGATACCACTCGCTTTCATTTGCTGTGACAGGGGCAGAACCCGGCTACAAAAACACAGTTATGAAGACAGACAAGGCTTGAAAGACAACTTTCCTGGCAAGTTCATCATTGACTCAACATCATGCAAGATGCAGCCCTGGGAAGAATTCAGTACTAATAACTCCACCCCTTTTCCTCGCTGCAGAAACCAGATTCTTCCAAGATTTAGCCCTTATATTCCCAGCAAAGGATATCCTGAAACTTGCTCTTTTCACCTTGGACAACAAGACTAACTGCTTCAGCGGGAATTGCTGGGAAATCCACTCCTTGGAAACAGAAAATCAGATAAGAACAGCCAGAAAACCAATGCAATAACAAAACCATTCCAATAACACCCTAATGCCAGCTGAACTTTGAGAGGAACTGTGTTGAACAGAGAGCAATCACTATGGTCAAATGTAAGTAACTGCTGTCAAAACTACCGTGTACAGTCCAGTATGACACTGGTCCATGCAGTGGAGAGTGTGTGATGTTATGCGTGTGAGAGGTATTTCACTCTGTGCACTGCTGCACGGGGATGGAGAAATACTAAATATTCCTCTTCAGTCCCCAATGCTTAGACAAGAAATAAGAAAAGTGAAGTCAAAAAAGGGAAACAACGCTCACGGGTGATCATCAATAAAACAGTTACTGTGTTCATAGAGTCATTCAGGTTGGAAGAGACCCTTGGGATCATCGAGTCCAACCATCAGCCCCACTATACAAAGTTCTTTCCTACACCAGATACCCCAACATCACATCTAATCGACCCTTAAACACAGTCAGGGATGGGGACTCCACCCCCCTCCCTGGGCAGCCCATTCCAGGCTCTGACCACTCTTGATGGGAAAAATTCTTTCCTAATGTCCAGCCTAACCCTACCCTGCTGCAGCTNCAGCCTAACTCTACCCTGCTGCAGCTTGAAGCCATCCCCTCTTGTTCTATTGCTAATTCTTCTCTTTTATCTCTACAATGTCCTTTCAAGTAGTTGTAGAGAGTGATGAGATCTTCCCTCAGCCTCAGCCTCCTCTTCCTCACACTAAACAGTCCCAGCTCCCTTAATCGCTCTCCATAAGATTTATGCTCCAGGCCCTTCCCCAGCTCCGTGCCCCTCCTCTGTACTCGCTCCAGCCCCTCCAGATCTCTCTTGTGTTGAGGTGCCCAGAACTGGACACAAGACTCAAGGGGTGGCCTCACCAGTGCTGAGCACAGGGGGACAATCACCTCTCTACTGCTGCTGGTCACACTATTTCTGATACAAGCCAGGATGCCATAGGCCTTCTTGGCCACCTGGGCACACTGCTGGCTCATGTTCAGCCACTTGTCAACCAGCACCCCCAGGTCCTTTTCTGCCAGGCAGCTCCAGCCACATTTCCCCAAGACTGTAGCGATGCCTAGGGTTGGTGTGGCCCAAGTGCAGGACCCGCACTTGGCCTTGTTGAAGCCAAGTTCCTTGTTCCTAAAGTCCTGAAGTTCCTAGAGATGCGCTTCACAAGGCAGACCTGCAGGCAGCAATGGGAAGGAGCTGTTCCAGCGTAGAGCCCACCGCTTCCCCTGAGCCTAAATGAGCGCCCACCTGACACTGGGAGAGCTGGTTCAGGGAGACCAGCAGATCATGGACATCTTTTGCAATGACCTAAACAGTGTATTTGCCAGCAGGATGGTTTCTGCGGTTCCACACAGTGTTTGAAATATACACATGCCAATAATCGAGGGGGAGCAGACATCACTTCTCCCCATCAATTAAAAACCCCACATCTGGGGCAGTTCCATAACTGGTTCATTAAATGGTAGTTGAGATGAAGGGGCAGGAATGGGAGGCTGTGGCAGGGTTTGCTTTCCATTGCAGTGCCAGACAAAAGGCATGCAAATTATTGCCTAGGAGAGCATTAGATGGCTGACACTTCGCAGCAGAACCCAGAAAACAAGCTGGTCCATCCATGCTTAAACGCTGCTTTCACATTTCTTACCTTTCAGAAATGAGTGATTAAATAACCCAAGGCCATTTTTGTTTTACAGGCACTTTTACTTTGAGTTGTATTTCTGCAAAATGCTTTTAGCACAGTTTGATTTAGACTCTTGACCGAAGTCGACGGAAGGGCTCCCACCTGATTCAGTGGGCATTACAGCTGAGATCTTTGTTTCGATATGACCGCTTACCAAGCCCCGATGGCAGCACAGATCAGAACCTCTTTACCAATAAACACGCTTTAGTACTTCTAAAGTTTCCTGCAATCCCTGTACTGTGAAAGGTTATCACCGGGAAGAGTACAGAAAGCATCAAAAAGGATTGACAAAAGGACAAAACAGGGTCTTTTACAGTAAAACACTAAATGTACTAGAAGAGAAACAACTGATGTGGATACAGAAGAGATCTAGCACCGGGAGTAGCACAGAAATGTGGAAAACTGAATCACCTCCTCTCTTAGAAGACTGACCAGGTGGCATCAAATAAGACAGGCAGCTGCAAAATTCAAATCAGAGGTCTTTCATGCAGAGAACGAAACTAACTGGGATTTTATCACAGGAGTCTATGGGAGCTCGGGGTTTATGTTATTTCCAAACAGTATTGGACCAAGTCCTGGAAGAATACCAATGTAAAGACTGTTAAAGATGACTCTCTTGTTCAGAAAGGCCTCAGCTATCCAGCTGACAGGATATTCCAGGGAGCTATCACCATAACCTTGTGCTTTCACTTTTTTCCCTTAGATATATATCTATATGCTATTGATCACAATCAAATACTGAAGAGTAAACTAAAAGGACCGCTGGTGTGGACTGGTACAATTATTTCTATGTTATTTTGAAAAAAAAAAAATTAAAAACTATGAAGACAGAATTGCATCCACCTGTTTGAATAGGTAATGGCTTATCAACATGTTATTCAGTTGCAGCTAAAATTACTTCTAAAAGCTGGAACGTGGTTCAAAATTACATTCCTCAAACCACAAGTGACCTTGTCCCTGCATATGCACGCTCACAGGGTAAGTGATGAAATACCCAGCCAGTTAACAGCACCTTTGTCCCCTTGAAGTTTCTCCTCCATCTGACTTTGCTGACTACTGGGAGGCCTTTGCTGGTTAACGCCACAGAGCAGAAAAAGGACACTGTCCCTTTCCCGGCTGCAGCCTTGCGTGCCTGACATGGGTCAGTTTGCCACTCTGCAATCAGCTGTAGGGGAACTTAATTAACTTAGCTAGCCAATTAAAATAGATCTGTAGTCATTCTGGTCCATCCCGAATCAGACATGAGATCCCAGAGGTACAGAGATTGGCCAGCAGCTCTGCAGCACTACAACACCATGAGCGACACTGCTACAAGATTGGTTATGCCGTAACACGACTAAAATATACCTAAAATAAACCAACCTTAGCTGTTCTTGAGGAATAGCCAGTAACCACTCCTAGTGCTCAGGAGAGTCTGCATCTGAAAGAACAGCAGCTTTGCTTTCCCCTTTCTGTGCAGGTTTCCAGGAAGTTCTGCACATCTGAAAGCTTCCACCCCAAATCCAGCTCCAGCAGAGAGGGAGGGCTGCCCTCACTTCCCAGGAGGGACCAAGGACACTCTAGAGAAAGGTGTCTTGAGAAAAGCATTTAAATAACCACAGACCCAAAGGATCTCTATTTTATTCTATTCTCTTCCTGCACTCAAAATCTTTCTTTTTCCACTGTGATCAGGGTACCAGGCTCACCCTACAGCTGGGTTCACACCAGCCTTTGGAAAGAAAAGTGAGGTTTTTAGGAAGAACTGGTCAGAATTTGCCTTGTACCAGAGCTTGTGTGGCCACCTGGAGAGCAAAATCAGGAGACTGCTGAGGACTGGAGACGGTCCTTGATCTATGGCACCCCAGCAGATACAGTATAACCAGGGGACAGGAGCAAGCCCATGTCCCTGGGGCAGGGACAGTCATCTGTGCCTTCACCCACAAAGCCTTTCCGATCTCAGCGTGCACTTAAACACAGCGAGAAATGACGGGCTAAAGCTGATAATGCAGCGTAATCTAAATCTCTTGATCCCTGAAATCTGCATTGAGCACCATGAATTAGATTTAACTGGCAATAAAATACTTTAAATCTGTTATTCTCTTAACAGAAGGATACATCATTTGTGTCTGGTATTGAGAGGAACAGTGTTCCTTGTTTCCGATTTGGGGACGGGGGGAAGGCTGTTTTCATCCTAAAATGAGGTTTACCAGCCTTCTTTACCACTGCTCCCCTAATCCTGCGTCTTACCTCCACTAACAACTAGTGTGTTGTAATATAACTAGGAGTTATTCTGTCTCACAGAGAGATCAGTCTCAAAACCTACAAGAGAAAGAGAAGACACTTTGAAAGTATGGCATGTTACTAATAAATTCTTGGCTACAGGTATTTCACAACCAGCAGCAGGTTCCTAAGAAAAACAGTGCAATAGGAAGTGTTCCACTTCTCTTTAGAGAGGAAGCAAGAGCTGCTCGTGCCACAGTACTCAGGAAAACATGTTCATCTGGCATACCCTTATCTCAGAGCTTTTGTCAGACTTCAGGTTTGTCTGAGTTTGTTTTTAAAAGAAGTCACATATAAATGACTATTCCACAGTAGGAATGCCTTGTGAACCTCTGCATGGGAGTTTCTAAAAGCTGCTGGTTGCATTTACAAAGCAGGAGAAACCTTGCCGTGACCAAACATACAGAATTGTAGAGTCATTTTTGTTGGAGAAGACCTTTACGAAATCCCATAGTTCAAAAAAATTGCTGTACAAACTGCTGGGGCGCTGGAGAGCTGACTCAGTTACAGTTCCAGAGCAGGGATATGGGGAAGGCTGGTGCTCAGCTGCTGGTTTTACTGGTGGTCTTGGCCAGAGAAGGACCCTCAGCCATTACCTCCCACCAGGGCCATCAGCGCTGTGCTAGCGGGAACAGAGGGGACACTGAGTGGCAAGAAAAACCTCCATCAAAGCCTTGCAAATCCACCCAGCTCTGCTTTGGGAATGGGGGGACACAGTTCTTTGCTGGTGTTCTCCCCAGGCAGCCAGTGGGACTGACCAATTTCTTTTTAATTGTTCTTAGAGTTCTTTAGGGGGCTGTTGGACCATTCTAGTGGGCTTGGCAAAACACATGCTCCCTCTTTTGTGGGGAAAACGGCCATACTCTGGTTTTAGTTATGCAACTGGCTATCAACTAACACAGCACTGGCAGCCTCATTGCAACCATTTTCTACTCTGGACGGGCCAGAGGTATGAAACGAGACTTTGCTCTCAAGCTTTTGATGCCCATCATTGACATCCACTGAGAGACAAAACTGAAGATATATCTGAAAATTACATCCTCCAGAAATTGCTCAGGAAGGCACGTGACCAGCGGGCGAATGGAGAGACCAGGCTTTGGGGTCAGCGAGAGAGTCACAGTGCCACCTAGGTCCTGCTTTGTCAGGAGCAGAGCAGCGATGTCCTGATGGGGACGATGACAAGGAATCCTGGTCACAACATGCATTTGTCCGTGTGTAAATTAAAGCGTGTCGTGATTTGGAAAGCAAACTCCCTTCACACCGTTCTTCCGCAAAACTGCTACCTTCCCAGTTCAAGCCATACAGCTTCAAGAGCGCTTTTGGCAGATGAGTAAAAGGGCATCCTTTAAAAATATCAATAAAACCTCAAAAACAAAGAAAATGATCAATCTGAAGGGAAAGTTGCTGATTCATCCCCGAACTGTAGCTGCCTTCCTCCACAGAGGTCAGGTCAGATCTTTCCAGGTTTCTAAAGAGGCTGACTGCTGCCTGGGCTCATGCTGCCTGCCTTTCATCTGGGGGAAGGCAAACATTTGTCAGATTAAACTGAATTTTAAGGGATGAAAATACCTCTCATCACAAGAACTTCAAGAGGACATCTGAAACACCTGATTTTTATTCACTTGCTGTGAGATACAGGCAGCACCCACAAGGGATATTGCTCTTAAAGTCCTGCCATCTGCAGCCTCACACTAACTCACTTTTTTGAAACTGAAATCACCATGGAATGGGAATATGCTAAAATCCACAGAAGATACGGATGTAAAGGCAATTGTGGGTAATTGCTTTTGTTTGATGTTGAACCAACAGCCTGGCATTGTCTTATTGTCCTCCAAGTTTTTTCTCCAACTTTGTCCTCTCCCAGGGATCCTAGTGCTTGGTATAAACAGCTTCATCTTCATCTGTGGAGGAAGCATATGAATTTCTTAACTCTGCCCACCAAACCTTTACTTCTAAAAAGCCACTTGCTGGTCACAGAGGGAATTTCAGTAGTTTGTCCTGCTCAATTGCCTGCATTTTTCTGAGTTGCCTATAAAATACAACAGCATCCCGTGCAATGACAGCTCCTGCTGTATAAGGTACCACCTGGCAGGGACTGGACCAAAACCACATTAATTTTTCCAAAGGAAATTTCTATGGTGCTGACTGGGTTTCAATTCAAAGCAGCAACACAGAAGGAGAGAGAAGCATCCTTCAATGGGATCTCACAAGTTTCTCCTTAAGAGCAGTATCCACCTTTCTGCCTAAGGCATTGGCAGGGTATAAATAATAACAAGTCTCTCAGTAAAGATCTTTCATGTATCCTCAGGAGACTGATTCAGGAGAGCATGAAAACAATGTCAAGAGATCAGAAAACCACATAGTCTTGCATCCTGTCTGTGACAGCAACAGCAATCAGACCCTTCCAAGGAAAGTACACAAAATTCCTACACAGGCAGATGAATTAAGCCCTCCCAAAGTTATAATGTGTTATCCACAGAAAGATCTGGTCTTTTAAACTCTGGCCCTGAAAGCACTTCTTGTGGCATTAATTTCTACAAGTTGACTGCTCACTGAGATGTTTTTTGGATGATTTCCACCAAAAATTACCTGTAGTGATTGTTTCTGTATGATGAGGAAACCAGAAGAAAACCACACACCCTACCTTTTCAAGTCATTAATTACTTTATGCGCTTTTACATCACATCCCTTTTCCCCCTTTATTTTCAAGAACAAGGAAACTGAAACAACTCCTGTAGGAAGAAGTGAAAGGTGGGCATGTGTGAGGACAAAATGTGAGTCAGAGCAGGGTCGGGGCTGCCTGAATTGGACTAGACATGTTGGCCAAGAGTGTTGTGTGTGCAAACGAGCTTGCTGTCTAGTTTCATTATGAAGCACAGATTCTCTAAAAAGGCAAAGAAGGAACCATTTGCCTTCTTTGCTTACCCTCTACCCTGAAATTATTCTTACTTAGGTTTTGGTTGGTTTGGGGTTTTTTTACCCCAGTCATTACACTTGCACCAGTCACAGATGCTGTGCGTGTTGACAAAATCATGTCAAACATCATCAGTAGCTGCAAGGGCGAAGGAATAAAATGCTGAACCACTGACCTGAGCTGGAAACAGACCACTGCGGGCCAGGGAGGAGGCTGGATGAGCCAAACAAGAGAGCTACCTTTGGCAGAAAAGAAGGCTCCAGCCCCTCAGCAGTTACCACCCTGCCTTCTCTTGCTGCTAAATACATCAGGCTGCTCCACCTGTGCTTCTCGTAGGGACTGGCATCTGACCTGGAAAAGACAGGCTTTCCAGATGGCCACCAACCCCAGCCTTGTAATAAGATCCAGGGGGCCAGCCAGAGAAGCGAAAAACTTTATGACACCCAGAATACCCTCACCTCCCACAGTTTCACACGTCCAACACACTTCAGAGGGAGTCTCATCATCACTGAAGAGCCTGAGCACAGGACAGGGGTCAGAAATATCTCCTACTTCCCACCAAATTCCACAGAATGCCCATCAGCACCGAAACAACCCTCTGCCAGGGTCTGGAGCTTGTCCATCTACCTTCTCAAACACCAGTGACATTTCAATAGGAAATACAAAGAAAAGTCTCTATCGATGGCAATTTGCAATTACATGTGGACTAACAGGACAAGAGAGCTGAACACACAACAGGCCACAAATAAACCCCTGCAATGACAAGTCATCTTCATCCAACAGCGAGGAGGGGCCAGGGAGGACAGAAGGAAGCTGCTCTCACAACTCGAAGTGCCTTCTGCTATTCAACAGAAATTATCGGAGGATTCAGTTTTGCTGACAGTGTTTAGAAATGCTTTTGCCTTTTGCTGTTATAATCGTCAATTTAGACAAAGAGCAAGTGTTTCAGAGTGGCTGGGTGGCCTTCAAAAAGGGATAAACTCATTTAAGGAAATAGCTGAAATACTGATGCATCCCAATGTTTAATTCACCCCGGTTTGGAAAAGGAAAAAGGACCCTAACTCCACTGGTGAATGAATCGGGTCTCTGTCCATCTTACAATTGTTATTTCTAAGATTATCACCCACATGAATTTCCAGCGTCATCCCTGACTTGCAGAAACACAAGTTGAGCTGCAGCTCCAGGAGCGAGCTCCACAGATAAACTTGTGTCTGTGGATAAAAGAGCATGACCTCTGGAAAAGCTGCCAGGGTCAACAATATTTGCAACAGACACGGCTCATGACTGGACCCTCTTTTAAGTTATCCAGTGTTTTACATGGCTTCTGACTAGTATCTTTCTGGCAGGATGAGTACTACTGGAAAACAACATAGTGAGAGGAACACCGCAATGCGCAAGGCTTGCACATGCAATGCCTTCATGCATCATCAATTACATTAATGGAAAAAAGACAATATTTGGTGAATCCAGGGATCGTTGACATATTAAAAAAAAGCCTGTTTCAATCAGTACTACCTACGCAGAAGGTGAGTCTGATGACTGACCACTGGCCCATCTGAAGTCAGTTTGTGTTCAGCGCCTATTCCATTCCTTTCCCTGGAGACTGCACTGTCATAAATGTCCCAAGATGCCAGCTGAGCATCGTTATCAGCAGCCAAAAACTGAACCTTGGGGAAAAACTTGTCATGGTGGTGCCAGCAGTTTATGTGTCTGGAGATTATATAAAAGAGTCTAGTTTCTGGACGATGAATCCATAAAGAACAAGTTCAATAAGTACAAACAAGGAAAATTAACACCTCTTTTATATACAGTGTAAACGTTTTCTCAGGTCAGTGTCTTATACACTGTATTGTCCGAGCCACTGGAAGGTTCAACATTAGCAGCTGCTAGGAATGTCTCACTGAGGAGCTTCCAGTGAAAATTCAACATTCATTGTATTATATCCTGTATTACCTTTGCAGCCATAAAACATCTTCAGTGAGAACAGGGACAACTTTGGACAGCTTGCTTTTCAGGAAAATATGTTCTCTCCGCAATTTTGTTACAGAGATATTTTCTTTTAAAAAGCCCTCCAGTATCTGAAGGGGCTACAGGAGAGCTGGGGAGGGACTTTGTCAGGAAGTGGAATGACAGGACAAGGGGTAACGGCTTTAAATTGGAAGAGGGGAGAAACAGAAAGAAGTTCTTTGCTGTGAGGGTGGTGAGAACCTGGCCCAGGTTGCCCAGAGAAGCTGTGGCTGCCCCAATCCTGGAGGGGTTCAAGGCCAGGCTGGATGGGGCTTGGAGCAACCTGGTCTGGTGGGAGGTGTCCCTGCCCAGGGCAGTGCGTGGGACTGGATGATCTTTTAAAGTCCCTTCCAACTCTAACTATTCTATGTTAATGATTGTAATATTTTTGCTTTGTCTTGCCACCCTCTCTGCCCCAAATATGCCATATTCTGTATCGTACCTGTTAATGACTTGCTGTCATTATTACATCCATGTATTTCAAAGCAATTAGCACGCAGCACGATTGTAATGTTAATCAAAAAACTGGAAGTGAGTGAAGGCTCCAGCTGGGTAATAGATTAAACCCCTGCAGGACTGGGCTGGCAATGCCAACTGAGGGAGACAGGGCAATGGAGCATGGAGAGCTCGACCCTCATCAGAGGTTGGATACTCCTCTGGGAATGTACAGCCTCAGAGAACTTGTTAGGAGCTGGAAGGTGGTTTCCAAAGCATGTTCAACTCTTGTTTCACTTCACATACGCCAAACCTGAATGTCATAGAGTCATAGTATTGTTTTGGTTTGAAGAGACCTTTCAGATCAAGTCCAACCAATAACCTAACGCCAACCCCAACACTAAACTGTATCTCTCAGCACCACATCTACTTGTATTTTAAATACCTCCAGGGATGTGACTCAACTGCTTCCCTGGGCAGCCTGCTCCAGTGTTTGATAACCCTTTCTGTGAAGAAATCTTTTCTAATATGCATTCTAAACCTCCCTTGGTGCAACCTGAGCCATTTTCTCTTGTCTGTGTTAATCACAGAGAGATGAGAGAGAGCGCTGCCCCAAACTCAAGGTTCTCAGTACACATGGTGGCATCTCCCTGTCACCCTGATGGCAGACTGAGGCACCGAACTGCTGTCTGAGGATATTTTTTTTTTCCCTCAGAAATATAGAATCATGAATTATCTAGTTCAGAAGGGACTTTCAAAATCGTTGAGTCCAACCATTAACCCAGCACTGCCAAGTCCACCACTAACACATGTCCCTCAGCACCACGTTTGCCCAGCTTTTAAATACCTCCAGGGATGGTGATTCCACCACTTCCCTGAGCAGCCCATTCCAAGGCTTAATAACCCTTTCACTGGAGAAATTTTTCCTGATATCCAATCTGGACCTCCCATGGTGCAACTTGAGGCCATTTCTTCTTGTCCCATTGCCTGTTCCTTGGGAGAAGAGATCAACCCCCACTGGATACACCTTCCTTTCAGGGAGTCATAGAGAGTGAGAAGATCTCCCCTCAGCCTCCTTTTCTCCAGGCTGAACACCCCCAGCTCCCTCAGCCTCTCCTCACAAGACTTGTGCTCCAGACCCCTCACCTTGGGAGCACACTTGATTTTCACAGCTGATTTTGCACACTAATGACATACAGCCCAGGAGATCGGGCAGCACAAGAGCCAGAGCAGGGCACTACTCTGCTAAATTCCACTTATTACTGCATCCACATCTAAAACATCTGTCCCTTGACAGCTCCTCTGTGCCAGCACACTCCATGTACCTTCAGATAACAGACAACTTGCAATGCTGGTGTCGTGACAGATCATGACGGATACTAGGGAAGTCAAACATGGTGAAGAAGTAGGTTTCTTTAGAAGATCTCATCACATTTTACTTGAGATGCCACACAAAACAGCCCTTAGAGACGGATCCTCTTTTCTAGCCCCAGATGACTACGCAAAAGCAATCACGTAGCCCATGGGAGTTTCAGCATCGTGAGCTGTAGCGACACAGTAGTGCCTTAGATTTATACACTCCAGCAGTGCTCCCGTGCGCCCCTGCTTAGGATAACATCACGTGGGCAGCATTCTGATGGTGGAAGACGTCAATTTAGAAACAAAATGGGGACAGCGAGGACCAAACCAGCCAAAATTATGAGACATTTTCATGTTCCCATTCTGTAACTTTACTTTCTAGAAGATTGCTAAAGGAGATGGATATCTAGCCAAATGTTTGTATGGTTCTCACCATAATAACCCTTTGCATCAGCCTTTCTGAACCAATACCTATTTTTAGTATCAGGTTTTTAAAGGATCCTCGACTCAATCACTAATTTTGAACTTGCAATTTACCCTGGGAGCAATTTTGCTGGTGGGATTAGTGCCACTTCACTACTTTGATTTGCAGGCACAATTACTAAGTTAAGGAATTATATATCCCAAACTACACCTGTAAAATGGAAGGTTGCTTTTAAAAATGGTCCATATGCTTAAATGGAATGGAACTTAGTTCAACGGCCCACGGATCTCTAAAGCACCCTGCACATTCCAGAGAAAGCAAAAAAAAAAACCCCAAACCCCATTTTTTTCTTTTTTTGTGGCAAAGTTATTGTTTAACTTGCCCATCTTACTTACATGATTCACTCTAGGCAGAAAGGCTCTCATGAAATAGTACCTTCCTTTGTCTGACTTTGTCAATGATTTCTAGCGCACAAACGGTGTGGCCAAGGGCATTAAGGCAATTTTAATGTTATTTATATTGCCAGGTAAGTTGGACAAAACCACAGGGTGCTGAACATACGAGCACAGAGCTGACAGCAAGCACCGTCGATGGCTGCGGTGACCAGGAGCAAGAATAAAACCAGTAACTGTGATTAAGACAAGACAGAAATACATGAGGGATCTGGTGTAGGGGAGAACTATGTGGAGTGGGGCTGATAGTCGGACTCAATGATCCCAAGGGTCTCTTCCAACCAAAATGATTCTATGATAAACAAAGAATTTGGAGCATATTTACATCATCCTTCAGGGAAAACAAAGCAAAACAAACCCAGCCTCCCCCAAACCATCAGATTTTCCTTGGTCTCTTAATGAGGTCAGTTTTAACAAGCAATTGATCACAGGCTTGCAGGGGGGTGATGGCTTTGCCTTTACAAACTGACAATGGGGAACGGGGCAAAGACCCAGAGCAGAGAGCACATTGGCCAGTGCCATCAGCAGAATTGTAGAAAGAAATCAAAGCTCAGACTGCTTTACCTGTACTACCTCTCTAATTCATCTCCAAGACTACCCCAATAGTAATTTATTGTGACCATCCATTTAAAATCAGTGTAGCTCCAAATAAAGTTAAAGTGATCATAATTTCTTAGTTCTTTACAGCAACTCTTTGCCGTAAGGTACATTACTATTCATATTCTCAGTTCAATATGACTGTCCCACAAAGGAATAAATTAAGAGTTGCCACATCTCCAACTCAGCTCATCTACAAAGAGCAAGGAGAACGATGCAGTAGGAGAACACGTAAAATAAATCTTGCTTCTGCAAATGTTAGTGGATGAAAAGGTTGGAAGGAGGAAATGGTTCAAACTGTTCAAATGTTTAATAAGGAATAACCTGACGTATGACTAAGTGGGGGAATAAAAGGGATCAAAATGGAACTTTCCCTGGAAACACCTTTTCCACTGAAAACCCACTCTCAGCGGCACAGGACACAGGAATGTGTGTGAATCCCTCCTCCTACCATTTGTGCTCAAATAACTGTTTTTCATCAGAGATTTAAAAACCTAAGCCACCACAGCCCCTTGACTAAAACTTGAAAGCAACTGGAGAGAGTTTTAGCAAAAAATGTTTATGTACATTTACATTTTTTGTGAGAACTAACTTTGAATTGGGGTAAGAAACAGACTGTGGTCAGTAATATTTTCCCTCCCAAACCAGGCTCCCTGTGCAATCTAAGAAGAAAATTGGTCTGTGCACTATAACCTTACATCAGCGTGCAGGAAAAATCCTGGAGTACGTGCAGGTAGTGGGGGTGAGGGGAGTGCACTGGGAGATTTCTTTGGAACAATACACCATTCATGCCATTCAGCCTTACTTGTGTTAATTGGAATCTAGTTCTGCAGGCTGGTAACGTGACTGAATACCAGGAGGAATGTTCACTTTTTACGTAACTGATGCCCTGGGACTCATTTTCAAAGGCGGGTAAATGTGTCTACAAATGAGTCACCCCTCCCCTGGTATGTACGGGGCTATATACAGGAATCACTGCAGCCCACACCGAAATGCAGTGGTTTCTGCCTGGAACACACCAGTAACAGCTAAAGACTGTGCTTCCCAAAACCGTGTTCCACAATGTAACAGCAAGGGTTTTTTGCAGCCAGTCACAGAGCTATATTACTTTTATAGTAGCCTGAATGCTAAATCAGTATAAAAAACTGACTGATGCAGAGCGGTCTGGTGCACAGCCCAAAAGGTTTGAGATGCCCTGGTTTGCAAGAAAAGCCACCTGGAACGAAAAATGGGACACATTAGGGAAGCAAAATGATCATATGGGCTGGTCTAGAACTCCCGTGTTCTCCCTACTATGAAAACACTCTGGTACTTCCATGGCCTCTCAAATGCCTGCAGTATTACAACTACCAGCAAAGCTCTTGCTTCATCCTAAGGCGATGCCTTCAGTGCTCCACAGCTCCTTTGTGCTCTCTCGAGAGCATTTGCTTTATCACAGAATCGTAGAAACACAAGGTTGAAAGGGACCTACAAGATCATCTAGTCCAACTGTCCTCCTATAACCAATACTACCCACTAAGCTACCAAATCATGCCTTGTATCCAGATGATCTCTCTCAAATCAAACACCTCCTCCAACAGCAATGCTTCAAACTGTACTGTATTTGCCTGGAAATAGCTCAGTGGGCACAGCCTGATCCTTTTACCACCTGATCTTAGATGTATGCCTGGATGAATGCTCGCATTTTTCACAACACAGGATGGTGCCCTGCAGAACTGTAGGTTTGTGCTCTAAGAAAACAAGAGTTCTTCAGGTGTGGGAGGCAAGACAAACCCCAAACAATCTTAAAATAAATCTTTGAAGAGATAACAACACTTACGGCTCCCCTGGGATGAAGCACATTAAATATCCAAAATGCACTATCCAAGTCAGTTTTACTTTCTCACTCACAGTTTGTAGAAGACCCCGATTCAACTTCCTTTAAAACCAAGTCAAGTCAAGGAAGCGAATGGCTGTGTGGGGCTTAATTGCTGCCTGGGGTTAAACCATGACAGCTACGCGTGAGGTATTGAATATAAGCACACATCTCTCTCTTCCAGTAACTGGTAGCCATTAGATGTCTCGTAACAGCATGAAATTAACTGTTAAAGTAACTAAAACACTCGTCTCCCTCTTTCAAAATTCCAAATAGGGTGTTAATGAATAAAGCAAAGGTGGCAAGACGAGTCCTTCTGAAGTATTTGTGCCTGAAACACAAACAGTGCTGACGTGAGATTGCGTAGCTGGTATTAAGATGAAGTTGTTGTTTAAAAGCACTACACAATACCCACAAAAATCCCACCTTCTGCTATAAAGAGCTTGAATGAAATTCTGAGCTTTGAGGAAGGTGTGTAGGGGGAGATGGACATGGTAAGTTAAAAACTTAGGGCATCGGGTGGAATGGTAACGACTTCTCTCACATCAGTGGAAAATCTCTCCCCTCACTATTATACTAACTTAGAGAAGTTGAAAACAACCTTGTCAAGAGTTACCTGAAATACAACCTAAGGAAAAGCGGGTCAATATCTACTTAACAGAACAGACAACGCCACAGGCAGCACAAGTGCAAGCTTCCCTTGCAACAGCCAGCCCAAGTCCCTGCCCTGTCTCAAAGGCCACTAGTTAGGACCAACCTTCCTTCTGCCCAGCAGGGAAAACAGGAAGGGAAAAGGAATTGTTATGCTGTGTTAGTGGCCATGCAACATCATAAAATTGACATATTACTGAAGACAAGCCAGTCTGGAACGCTTCCCTGTTCTGGCAGCGTGTATTCCCTTGCTGACCCCTACAATAAAAAGACTAAGTGGCTCAAGCACTTAGCTCCTACCAGCAAGGACATCTTCCCATCCCTTCCCTACCCCTTCCTCCCCGCCTCCACAGGATTATTTCCTTTGCAATTTAGTGCTGTCCAGCCAGAGCGCATGCTGTAAACAACACTTTATTGTTTGGTCCTTGGCGTACAGGGGTCTGGCCTCTGGCACGATGGCCTTTTGCTATAACCTGCTGAGTCGAGAAAATGCTTTCGTTCTTGATTGCAGAGGGGTTTCCAAATGGGCTGAACTGCTTTCATGAATCAGAGCCTCAGATCGCCGTGACTTCTCAGCGTATCAGACACCGTTCTAGCACACAGGAAAAGAGGAACTTGTGAAGGGCTTAGGTGGGCAATAATGAGGCTCTCGACCCACTCTACCTTGATAAGTAAAAGACCCACCCTTGTCACAACCTTAATCGAGGCACGTTGAAGGCAAAGCCCTGCTTTTTCATCTTTATCACTTAAACCGGAGCTGTCCTATACAAACTGTTAATTCCTAGATCAGCAGCACACTACAGAAGGCTAAAGTTCAGAAAAAATGATACAGTATCAGGTCTGAAGGAGGAAATGGGGGAAAAAAGGTCTTACACGTTGATATGACTTAGAGGATCTCCTTCTGGCTCCACCTCATCTTGACATTCGGAGCCCCAGATTGCCAGTGAAGTAACATGGATTTAAGAATGTTTATCCTGACAGGGGAAAGGGAAGATGACAGAGGCAGGACCTGCTCTGGGTAGGACATGGTGGGCCTCCAAACCACTTGCAGTCATAAACCAAGAAGAAAAACTACAAAACGTTCTCTCTTGCCTACTGGCTTGGACACCTGAGATACCAGGGCCTTGGGAGGCGCTCCGGTGGAAGAAGTCATTCCCTCAGAATCATAGAATCATAGAAGGAAAGCTCAAGAATTTTAAACAAAAAAAGAGGAAGGTGTCCGGAATATGAGTTCCTCTGTTGAAGCAAGAAGAACAGTTAAGCAGGTGCAGTAGGAAGTGAAAGGTGAAGATCTGATTGAGTTATGCATAGCACGGATGGGGAGCAAGACAGTAGCTATTCAGGTAGAAGCAGATGGTAGGAAAGAAACACAGAGCACCTGCAACTCAAATGATATGCACATATTCAAGATTAGCATCTCCTCCAGAGGCAGTGGTCTCTGTGTGGAATAAATAAAAAATGTTAGAGCAGATAGGCTGTCATCAGAAACCAATGACAAGAAGATGGGAGCCAAAGGGAGTTGAAAGAAAAACCTTCAATTTAACAAGTCTGATTTATGCCATCACCGCACTCTACTGCTTCAAGTCCCCTACTCACTTCATGTGCCTGTAACTTGGCTGATACAATTACAGCACTCCAGAGCTGCTGAGATCTTTGCAAGGCTACAATCTAGTGCAAGGTTACACTAGGTCAGATCAAGAAGCTGGGGAACTCAAGTAGATGAAGGTTTCACATCTCACATGAAGAGAGGCTGTAGCTGGAATTGACCCTTACAGGACAAATAAAGCCACAGCAAGACTTAAGTACCTGGCATCACTAGGCTTCCTGGGAAACGAGGGGCTGAAAGGTATTTGGGAGGATGCCTATCTCTCTCCACATGAGAAGAGACAAGTTCCTTCAGAGCCCCAGTTATCTAAGATTATTCACCTTTAATGAGTCCTTCCAGATCTCTCACTTCCTTATCTCTCCTTGCTTCTGACCTTATGGTATGAACATTGGGTTACCAGGGTTTCCTCTAAGGACATACCCATGCTCCTTCTGAAGACAGATACTTTCCCCTCCACATTTCAATGGAATCCTTGCCATACCCTCTGTTTGAAGCCTCACGGTTTCCACTTGCAGAAGCCTGTGCTATTTTACATGCCTTCCCCTGGGCTTGAGCTGCCAAGGCCAGAAGATTCAGGTGCCCATTAACAAGGACCAAATCTCTGGGTCTAAGCATCACCCCAGTTGAGTGCTGTGTCTTCAGGAACTACTCCATGGTTCTCAGTCAGGCTCAGCCTTGGACCCGCTGTGTGACTTTGGGCAGGTCATTTCTCCCATCTGGCTTCCTTGGTTTCCCCATCTGTAGGAAACGGCAAGCCCCATTATCCCTCCCTGTATGTAGGTCCCTGAGGCCTACAGCAGAGAAACTGCATCCAGAGTTAGGCACGATTACTGTTTGAGCTCTGGTGTGCTAAATAGACACCAGCAAGAGACACAAAAGCAATATAAATCCAAGGGCAAGGAAAGCAGGCAGAACAATAACGCACAAAATTTGAAGAAAGAAGAGGAAAAAACCCCAACCTAGCAAAAAGTAGAGTACAGCACTTGGGACACTGCTCCTGCAGCCTAAGTATATATGGAAGGATAACACTATTTTGAAGACATTCTACAAATCCAGTTGTCCATCTTCTCAGCTTTTGTGGGTTTTAGAGGCCTGTAGTTTTGCTGAGTCCAAATTGCTGCTCCTACCTGACTCCATACATGGGAAACACTTCTTTGGATGGTTTGGCTTATAAACAGAAAAGCAGCCAAGGAAGTGCTGTATCACCTTTTGAGATCGGCCAGGATTATGGTTGAAAAGCAACCAGTCAGACATGAAAAGCACAAGCCAGCCTGGATGCAGAGCTGCAGGACCATTAAGTGAACTTAACTAATATTTCTATAGCTGCATACGTAGTGCTTTAGAGAGGAAGATCAGGGCAGAATTATAGCATCATCAAGAGAGAACTGAGGCTCTGGAATCATCACAGTTAGATGTCTGTTACTCTACAATGCTACCGTGCAAGCAGCAGTTGTGATCCATCAGTCAGCATGTCCTTTGCTGTCACAGGGCCCCTGCTGCAGAGGCTACCACGTTCTGTTCCTTTCCATTATGGATGAGGTTGGAGCATCCCTATATTTTTACTGTTTAACATTTTTATCAACGATATAGACAGAGGGATTGAGTCCACCATCAGCAAGTTTGCAGATGACACCAAGCTGTGTGGTGTTGTCAATACACCAGAGG